>JAPDSC010080347.1:0-14310 GCA_026290005.1 Latrodectus geometricus
AAAAAAATAAAAAAACTGAATATATTTTTGCTGACAAGTGAAAGAATTATTTTTACATGTAGTATTATGTATTCTGAATGTCTGTACTAAACTAACATAACAAATTTAGAATTTATATATATATATATATATATATATATATATAAAATTCTAAACTTGTTTTGAAGAGGGTAATTGAATATCACATTGCAAATATTCAACAATAATTTAAACAAGTTTTCAAAGCAAATCTTCCTTCTGCGACAAGAAATATTTTTTTTCAATTTTATTAACTTTGAAACAAAGCTAGAAAATGACTTTATTGATAGTGGTTTTCTATGGTATCTTAAAGATATCCGGATAGTTTTCAAAACAGAAGGGAATATTCAACTAATATTCATGAGAACTTCTTCGATTCGAACTTAAGTCTCATGTGAACATAGGTAGATGACCTGTTTACTCTTACATTTCCTATAAAAATTCTATGATAATTGATAGCTGTAACCATTAAAATCAATCTTTATACACTATTTTTAAAAATTATAAAGAAAAATGGAGTCATTGTATATTGGAGTTAAAGTTTTTTCAATTAACATAGCAATTTGTATTACTTGGTCTATTTAAGCTTAATATTATTACGAAAAATATAGTTTTTTTCGTAAAAATGTTCTACGGAATGATACATACACACACCTTTTTTGGTACTTTTCTGTTTACCGGACGCAAGCAAAAAATTGCCAAATAAAGCAGAATTCTGCCAAATTTCACTTAGAGCCATGTACACTATTCTCTGAATGATTCAAAACAAAACAGGATTTCCTTCTTTTTTTCAATCTTAATTTTGTTTTAAAAACATGATGGGAATTTAAAATTAGCCAGAATTGAAGAAGGTACGGTCTCTTTTTTTCAAGAGAAGGATACATTGACAAAGAATTCAACATGTCATTAGAAACATGAAATAGTGTGACGTAGTACGTTGGCCATGCAATCTTTTAACATGCCGCACGAAGAAGAATGTTCACAATGGCACGTGGTTTGAATCTTTCAGATTAAATTTTCCAACATCTTTGAGATTTATTTACGGCTAGAGAAAAGAGATGGCATCAGCAAATGATATAAGACACTTGGATATGAATCATAATACAGTTGTTGATTCGAACAATTACTTAAAAAAGTTTTTTGTAAAAGTATTAGCGGTAAGCGGCAGAAAAAAAAAATGAGAAGTAAAAAAATGTTGGTAATACTACATTCTTTCGCTTTATACTAATCTCTCAACTAGTGCTAAGTAATGTTCCAAACCGTTCTAAACCAGTACTCTTAGACGCGATAACAAATCCCATCGAAGAAGAGCCAATCGTCTATTCCTATTTCTGGATGGGCAACAAGCAGCGGTGTTGTGCTAATTTTTTTTTTTACCGGAACGCGTATATATAATTATATAGACAGGGCCGATCCTAGGTAGGCGGCCGCTCTGTGCGGTCTCATGTCCCAAATTTAACGACGGGGGGGGGGGGGGAGATTTCCCCCAATTTTCGCCTGTCACCAAGATCGGCACTGTATATAGCATAAAAAGGAAAGGAAACGAAAATCATTATGGAACCCATTTTGTGTATATGTATATATGTATGTTTATTACAATAATAGGAACGTTTAATAAAAATTAGTTAACAAATTATAAAATACGCATAGTAGATACTCAAACAATATTGCATAAATATTTTTAACAATACATGAAAGCACTAATGGTTTTTATAAAATATTCCAAATAGGATTATGTTGACTTAGGTAGCGTAAATAGCGTGCATAGAATATTTTGCTAACAGTAGTACTTATTTATCTTATTATTACATTGTATTGGTTCGGGCTCGGTTCAAATCCTTGTTTATAATAATACTTATAAAAATTCGTCAAAAATAAGAAAAAAAAAAAATGAGCAATTCTTTTAAATTTTTTTTTTTTTTTTTAAATACGTCAGCCAATTCTCGTTATCAGAAATCATCTTTAGTTCCGGAACGCGTTCCTGTCCAAAAAGGAAGTACCGGAACGACGTTCCGAGCATTCCGGCTCGATAACACCACTGGCAACAAGTAAAATGGAAGAAGCTAATCCACAGAATTTCAAAATCAATCACAGGTACAACTTCATTCATCCTGACACTATTGTAAATCGAACGACTTGGCGCAGCGCCAAATCGAGAAATAAAAAAACAACGGTGATTTTCTGGCCATCATTTGCAGTTGTACTTCACTAAATTTATGGGGAGACGAATAGTAAATGATTCTTTCGAGTAAATTCTCCATTACCCACTTCAAGGACACATTACAGTATTCTGTGGGAAAAAACACAATAATTATAAGCATTCTTTTTTGTTAAAATGTTTTGTTTACAATTCATTGATACATGTTTATAGTTAAATTTGTTTATAGTTGAACGTTTTCGACTTTTATTCCGTCGACTGTTTTGTCAATATTTTCGTTTAGCAACTTGGCTAGTGTTTGGTTCACAATTTGCGACATTTGCGCCAGGCTAACGGAAAAATACACCCATTTGGAACAACTTTGATAACCCCCCCCCCCAAAAAAAAAATACGCGCCAAATCTGGCACTTCCTACGGACTTTTTAAGGTTGCTGTTTCTTATTTTGGTGTTTACCAATTTAGGTTGTTACCAATTTAGGTTTTTGCTGTTGCCAAATTTAGTATTTTCTTGTATTTTGTACTATTTCTGAGTTTTTTTTTTTTTTTTTTTTTTTTTTTTTTTTTTTTTTAAGTTTTTTATGTATTAATTATTTGTATTTAGCGAGAATCCATCTTGGCGAGTAAAAAAAGGGGCCAAAAATAGGTATTAGGGTTGGTGAGGGGAAAAAAAGTCGCCAAATTTCCGATTTGGGGGGGGGGCTATATCAAAGTGGTTCCACCCATTTTTCTGTAATACAGAAATGAAAATTAATATTTTTGATTCAAAGTTTTCGGAAAATATTAAATATTTGGCGATATTTTAATATTTACCAATAACAGAATAGTACCAAATTTTTAAACAAGTTTTAAAAATGTTCTTTTAGGTTGCATAGTTACCTGTATTGGCTGGGCTCATGAGTTGCACGCAGTTTAGTGACCAGGACTCTTATTATATTGGAAAGGAAGAATAAATTTACCTGTAAAATGAGATAATTTCCATTTTAATCGAATGTTTTTCTTACACTTTCTGTGATACTTATCGGTTATCGGGACCATGAATTCATCCTACACGAGGTATTCACTATAGAGTGATAGAAATTCGAATTTGATTAACTTTATTTAAACAAAAAAGTTATCTGTTATCGTGATTATATTAACTTTTAAATACACATTATTTCAGAATTAATTCAAAACTATTTAAATACATTTAAAAATTAATTCGCATAATGAAAGTTATTTTAAGTAATCAGTATTATACATTTTTGAATAAATGGAATAATACTAAATTCAAAAGAACGTTTATTAGTAGGTTGAAGAAAGCGCAAACTGTGTTTAATTTAAAAAATGATAAGCCAGAATTCCTTCCAATATATTGGCAGTTTTAAGTTCATGGTCCTTATATCCGCGATAAGTAATTCAAAACTTACAATGAAATCACATATGTGAATGGAATAATTCACAGTCAATTATTTACTGCTTACAATAAAATGCACTTTTTTTTAATACGATACGTTAATATTAAGAAAAAATATAAGATGCTTTCCATTGGTATATATTATGTTAAAGATAGAATATATTAGGTTGGGGAAAAAGAAATCCATTATTTTTACGTGAAAAACTAAAATGTATCGAATTTTCTGTTTGTTGTCTTCCATTTTTGAAACCTTGTACTCGTAACTGAATGAATCAAACAAAAAACCGCAAGAGGATATTTTAGTGTCCAATGTCACCTTTCCAACGAGCATACATCTGAAATTGTTTGATAGATACCTCACGAGATAGCGATCACTACTGACGTCTACCGAAAAATAATGGATAACTTTTTCCCCAACCAAATATCGGTTTTTGTATTATACATAAGTTGACTGTTTTTTTCTTCTTTAGAAGATTTTTTTTGCTACACAATTTTTAAAATCAGTTCCATTAGTTTCAAATTTCTTTATGACCTTTTGAAATAATCATAATACTAATAATTAAGACTTAGTAAAATTGCTAGAAATACTAAATGAATTGTATTTAAAATGAAAACAGCATTCAATTCGCTTCAAATAATTTACTATGCCGTTTTTACGATGTTTCTGTTCTATCCCAATGTTGTTTATAAAAACTAATCTTATTTTTTTTTATAGAAAGTTACTAATTACATACATTACTATGTATGTTAATAAATATATTGTAATTTGAAATTAATGTATTCCAATTGAAAAAAAATTAATCAGTCAGACAGAAAGAAACTATTCTGGAGTTATGGGATTTTAAAGGTCGACTGTAATTTGAAGTACCAGTAACAAATGAGAAACAGTGCAATGCGCATCTAAACTGCGCAGCAGGAGGAGTAAGAGAGCCAATACTCAAATTCCTATGATGATTGAAATCGATTTCACCTTTGGAAGATTATTTTAAGGGAAAATTTTTCCGATGGCTCTGCTATCAAGTATCTTAACACCTCAAAGAATACGGATTTTTTGAATATATGAACATAATAGATCATTGTTAGAGCAGTCTAGTCCAGGGATGGGCAAACTACGGCCCGCGGGCCAACTCCGGCCCGCCGGAAGGTTCTATCCGGCCCGCGGATCGAATTTTAATTTGCCAGTCACAGGCCAATTAAAAGAAATATTCATATATTATATATCCATCTCCTTTTCTACTTTGCTTAAATATTATATTTTTTCTTCCTTTTTTTCAAAGAGCTGGTATAAGACTGCATTTTGAGTTCGAACGCAGATTTCAGTGCCATTCAAGCAGAATTTTATATTTTTACCATGCCATTCAACGTAAATTGTGAAGCAGTGAGGTCAGATTTGCAGCTTGAATTAATTGAGTTTCAATTGAACAATCATCTCAAGCAATTGTTTCTAAATATGCCAAAGTTAGAGTTTTACAAATCATTATCGAGAAAGTAAGTTTCCCAAATTTAATATCTCATGCCCAGAAAATCAGTGCTATGTTTGCTTCATTTTATATATGTGAACAAGTGTTTTCAACTATGAACCTTAGAAAGAATTATTTCAGAAGTAGACTGACAGATGAACATTTAGCCTCGTTCTTTGGATAAAAAGTACATCTCACTTCGAACCTCAATATAAGGAACTTTTAAAAATGAAATCGCAATTTCATTCATCTCATTAATATATTAAATTGTAATACTTGTATACTGCTTTTCAAATTTTAGAAAAATTCATCTTGGCCCTCCAAACTTTATTTTTTCGATTTTTGGCCCGCGATCGAAAAAGTTTGCCCATCCCTGGTCTAGTCCTTAAAAACTTTGACAGCTCTATGAAGACAACAAACCATGGCTGACTTGCTGATTCTGTCTTCAGATCTTGATATCCATTAAGATAGTTGAATTAACAGCTCAACATAGATGGCATCGTTTAAACTGTTATCGTATCGATCTCGAGCAAGATTAAAAAAATGTGGTGAATTGACCTTTCTGTCAGTGGTGATGATATAGCTTACATGTGTGCAATAAGACTCATCTAATATTTTGACTGTATCATACCACAGTAACAGTTGGTGTAATACAGGGATGGGCAAACTTTTTCGATCGTGGTCCAAAAATCGAAAAAATAAAGTTTGACGGGCCAAGATGAATTTTTCTAAAATTTTAAAAACAATATACAAGTATTACAATTTAATATATTAATGAGATGAATGAAATTGCGATTTCATTTTTAAAAGTTCCGTATATTGAGGTTCGAAGTGAGATGTACTGATTCTAAGGAACGAGGCTAAATGCTCATTTGTCAGTCTACTTCTAAAATAATTCTTTCTAGGGTTCATAGTTGAAAACACTTGTTCACATATATAAGATGAAGCAAACATAGCACTGATTTTCCGGGCATGAGATGTTAAATTTGAGAAACTTACTTTCGATAATAATTTGTGAAACTCTAACTTTGGTATATTTTTAGAAACAATTGCTTGAGATGATTATTAGATTGCAACTCAATTAATTCAAGCTGCAAATCTGACCTCACTGCTTCACAATTTACGTTGAATGGCATGGTAAAAATATCCAATTCTGCTTGAATGGCACTATATAACATTTAAATAAAATATAATATATATATATATATATATATATATTTAAACAAATTAGAAAAGGAGATAGATATATAATATATGAATATTTCTTTTAATTTGCCTCTGATCGGTAAATTAAAATGCTATCCGCGGGCCCGATAGAACCTTCCGGCGGGCCGTAGTTTTCCCATCCCTGGTGTAATAGACGAACGGATAACGTTCTGAAATAACTGATCTCTTTTAATTGAGCTGCCAGCACACAAAAACATTAATAACATTTTCCAACCAGTGCTACAGCTTATAATATCCAGTTGTCCAAAAAATATTTGTGAGCTTAAAAGAAAAGCTCCGCCGAAATTACACTCTCACAACAATGTTAACTATGATATAAAGTTCTTCCACGGCCTGTCAGGTACCGAGTTTTTGCTCCAATAGTATGCCGGGGACTCTTTTGGAAGTCAACTTCATGTCTTCTTGGAATGTTACCAAACAATTTTATCAATTTTAGCAGAAAGTATTTAAAAAAAAAAAAAAAACAAACAAACAAAAAAAAAACAATTACCATTTAAAATAGAGTTTGTATCTTATTGAGTCTACCAGTGATAGTTTTACAATCAACTTATTTTTTTTTATATGAATGATTAAAATATTCATCTTTGCAGATATAAGCTGCAATTTTAAGGTTTCGATTTAATTTACTTTCTAGGTATGTATTAGTTTGGGGAAAAAGTTATCCATTATTTTTTCGGTAGACGTTTGTAGTGATCGATAGCTCGTGAGGTATCTATCAAACAATTTCAGATTTATGCTCGTTGGAAAGGTGACATTGGACACTAAAATATCCTCATGCGGTTTTTTGTTTGATTCATTCAGTTACGAGTACAAGGTTTTAAAAATGGAAGACAACAAACAGAAAATTCGATACAGTTTCGTTTTCTATAGTAACGGCGAAAAACATAGCCAGGTGGCTAAAATTGTGAAAGGTGTTTATCGTCCTATATAAGACTGTAACAACCAGTTACGTACAATTTTTGTTTCGTCGATTCCGTTCGGGTATTTTTGATGTTAGAGATGCACCCCGCATGGATACAACATCGTCGAGAATGTCTATAAAATATCAAATATTATCAAACTTGATAGCTTGTCAGCAGTCATAGCTTCGCACAAGACATAAAAATCTACATGAAAACTGTTTTAAACCTTTTTGCAAAGTGAATCTGAAAGACGTTACATAAAGTTCACGTAAAAATAATGGATTTCTTTTCCCCCAATTTAATATATATAAGAGAGAGAGAATTTTTTATATTTTAATATACGTACCACTAGACTCAGCAGATTTGGAGCATACATAATCCATTCATAAGGTTCCGAAGGGGAAATCCAGCACCTGTGAATATTATAAAGCTTATAGAAATAGCAATTTTAATAAAGTGCAATTCGCGTAAAACATAAAAGTTATCAAAAAAAAAAAAAAAGTCTTATCTTGATAGCCCGCAGATAATTTGATAATTTAACAAACACGTGGTATATTTTTATATTGGAATCTCACGAAAGCCACCATTCTATCTAAGAACTGTTCAGAACCAAACATTCCTCATACTGTGACATTGCAAGGTCGACATCTGAGCTAGCATCCTTTCCTATAAACTATTAAGCCATACGAAGAGAGGCGTATTCAAATGGGACTCATTTCTATATATCAGCTTTATCAATACAACTGCCGCCCAACCTGTCTAGTGGTTAGCGTACCTGACTACAGATGGGTGGGACCTGGGTTCGAATCCTGGCTCGGGCATGGATGTACTTTCTCTCTCTCTTTCTAGTTTTTGTCCTTAATTTGTGTGTGTGTAAATGGTTGCCTACCTATAAACGGGTTCCTATGGCATGTGTGTACTGAGGAAGTCGGACTCCACAGCAAATAGGGTTCAGTTGGAAAAGTGGAGCAGCGCACCCCATACTGTCGGCCTGGCTGGCACACGACAACAACAACATCAATACATCTACAAATAGCTTCATATTTAATTCTTTTATATCGTTTAAATTTTATTTTCAGAGCATTTCACACAGCTTGGTTTTGATTCTTTTAATTCCAATTTTTTTCTCTTTAGACTTGCATAAATAAACCGCTTTTTTTTCCATCATAGCTTTATTAGCATTAACTTATTTTTTTCAAAATTGTTTTAATTTTACTAATATTAATTATAACTTTGTTAAAAGATAAGGTGTAACTTCATCTGATACACAGCCTTGATACATTTCGAGCATTTAATGAATATGAATTAAAAATAGAAAAACATTTAAATCATCCTTGCCAATTTAAACTTACTAAAAGTGGATGATTTGTCCTGCCTTTTTTTTCTTGCTTTTTCTTCTGTTCTATTGTCAAGATACTAATGACTCAAGTCAATGGAAGATGGCTTCTCAAACGATGATTTGGTCTTTACATATGGAATTAAGGCCGCGGTGGCCTGGTTGGTTAGGGCATCGTTCTCGTTACCAAACGGTGGAGAGTTCGAATCCCGGCTTAGCCGAAGATCCGTCGTGTTCACTAATGGCGACTGGGACACGTTAAATCCGTAGGGTCGCAATGTCCTCCATGTTCCCATTACAAATTAATACCTCTGGGGGTGGTTGGAGCCAGGCTTTGGGTCTTCACTGGTTCCAATCTTTAAATTGGAAGGTTCAGGTGGTGCTGCCATCTATAAGCCAAAAGTCGTACTTCCACCTTCGTATGAAGGTGCTCTATTAAAAAAAAACGGAAGACGCTCGCTCTCTATCTTCATTCGCCTAGTCTCTGTGACGGGCGGGCTTGGCGTTGCCAAGTGTCATTAACAACAACAACAATAACAACAACATATGGAATCGGTTTATTTACAAAATTAACTTCAACAGTATTTTTAATTTCGATTCTCAAAGAGTTCGAGCCACAGAGACGCACTCGATGTCATGTTTTTTCGCGTACTTGGAACAGTCGATGTTTCAAGCGCAAAATGTTCTTCAAAGTCTTCTTGAATTCCAATCGAGTGAGTCATCAGGCGAAAAAGATGCAATGTTTTCAAAACTATCCATCTACGGTTAAGTGACTTGTGTCAACATGCGCATTGCTGGTTGGTTGGGTTTTATGGCGCAAGGTCCAAAAAGGCGTGCGCATTGCTGGAATTCATTGGAAATCACTTAAAACTATGGTTATCTGTCTCGTAACAATCAATGTAAAGCACAATAAAATCTATTGGCAATTTTTATAAATTAAAATATTAGATACTCTGTACATGAGGTGTCTAAGATTTAAATTTGATATTGTATACATGGGAATTTTTTACAAAAATGCATTAATAACGTGACAAAATGATTTTTAAATACTGAGAGAAATAAAAATAAATTTTCACAAGCCAGTATTTTAACTTTTTTGGTATGAAATATTAATGTACATGATGTATCAAAAATGTATGCACATATATTTTTGAACAGATACAAACATGTACTATGATTTATTTATAACTTGCATAAACAATCAAATATTAATATTCAATGTGCTTTGCATGCTACATAAAATAAATTTATCTTTGCTTAACGATTAATAAGTATTTATTTTTTAATAGCAGTATCAAGGGACAAAAATCTGCAATAATATATAAAATAACCCATCCTACTAAGATATTGGCCAACATTTTCATTCCAACTGCTCACTGAAGAGCTCATCCCACTGACACATTGACTTGTTTTGGATGGGTGGAGAAAATTGTATATTCAACATTATGGGTGAAAACGATTATTTGTTTCACTCACAGACCAATTATGAGTAAAATAAAGTGACCTACACATGTTATCAACTGTAACGAAAGAAACAACCACTTTATGGTTAATAATAGTCTTCTATTAATTAACTGATCCACTCAGTTAAAATAATTTATTCTTAATATGTCAATTTATTTTAAATCGTTCAAGCGATTCCATTGTTAATAAAAATGTTTATGTTGGTGGATCCAAAAAGTAGTTATAAAAATCAAAATATTTATTTTGTTTTATTCAAGTTGATCATTTTGTTTTATAATCAACAAATCCGTTTAATTTTTTGTTAATATGAAAATCACCAACTGCCGCCCAACCTGTCTAGTAGTTAGCGTACCTGAGTACAGATGGGTGGGACCTGGGTTTGAATTCTGGCTCGGGCATGGATATACTTTCTCTTTCTTGTCTTTGTCCTTTCTTTGTGTGTGAATGGTTGACTACCCTATAAACGGCTACCTATGGCATGTGTGTACTGAGGAAGTCGGACTCCATACCAAATAGGGTTCAGTTGGAAAAGTAGAGCAGCGCACCCCATATTGCCAGCCTGGCTGGCACACAACAACAACAACAAATCACCAACTGTTGAACCAATATTGTTAAAAAATCTCGTCTCTGTCAATTTTGCTAGTTCGTGACAACTTAAGAATTCTTTCAATTTGGGATTAAAAAAAAAAGAAGAAATAGAGTCTCTGCATGATAAATCTGGACTGAATATCAGTTGCCTCCATTTGAAATTTTCGTACCCCACTGTACTGACGCGCCCCTCCCCCCTAGAGAGGTCATTTCACTTGGAAATATGACCAATTAAACGTATCCCATTCGCCTTTATTAAACAAGACAGAGTTTCTATTAAGTCGGGATTCGAACACACTCTACTTCCCGATAACAACGTATTCACCAACCAGACTACCATGGCGTCACTTTGACCATGTATAAGCTCCGAATCGTTTCTTTCGAAAATTACGGTAAGTAATAAACAAACTAATTAGCTAAATATAAGCGATTATTTCATTTAGAAGTACATTTCTAAATTTACTTTATGCTATACTTATTGATCTTAAAAACCGTAATATTATATATATATATATATATATATATATATATATATATATATATATATATAATATAAGGCACTTACTTTTCATCAGCTAATGTGGCTCGTATTATGGCATATATTCCTACTGGAAGCACTGGAAATGCTATTGAAAATCAAAAGCAATAAATGAAATGTTAACAAAACAAGATTAGTTATTACAGTCAAAAATTAATTAAAATGTGAGGCAAAACTACTGATAAAATATCTCTAATTTCTAGGTTATCGATATAAGTAAATATATTAGGTTGGGGAAAAAGAAATCCATTATTTTTACGTGAACTTTATGTAACTTCTTTTGGATTCATTTTGTAAAAATGTTTAAAACAGCTTTCACGTAGATTTTTAGGTCTTGTGCGTTACGACTGCTGACATGCGGTTCACTTCGATCATTTTTGATATTTTATAAACCTTTTCGACGATGCTGTAGCCACATGCGAGGTGCATCTCTAACATCAAAAATACTAGAACTGGATCGACGAAACAAAAATTGTACGTAACTGGTTGTTACAGTCTTATATAGGACGATAAACACCTTTCACAATTTTAGCCACCTTGTTAGCATTTTCGCCATTATAAAAGAAAAACGAAAATGTATCGAATTTTCTGTTTGTTGTCTTCCATTTTTAAAACCTTGTACTCGTAACTGAATGAATCAAACAAAAAACCGCAAGAGGATATTTTAGTGTCCAATGTCACCTTTCCAACGAGCATAAATCTGAAATTGTTTGATAGATACCTCACGAGATATCGATCACTACAGACGTTAACCGAAAAAATAATGGATTACTTTTTCGCCAGCCTAATATATATATAAGAGATGAAATCAGCGTTACTCTGTAATAAGTTGTTGAAGACTGCAAATTAAAAAATCAAATACACTTTTATTATTTCCTTCCAATAAGTGTCGTAAAAGCGGAATAATAAACAATATCAGAGCTTGTAATCAGAGAAATCCATGGTAAATGTGAGAAGTTTCTATGGGACCTTTTCAGTTGTTGCGCTGCTAGATTGGATCCAATGGAATCATGGGAGATGGATGTTGTATTCCTGCATCTGCTGAGTTAAATGACTCGGGTATTTCATTTATTTGTGATTCATGAATATGGTCTATTTGGAAAACCTATCTTGTTGGCTTTACGTGGAGGACACTGAAAGGCCTTGAAACTGTGCTCCACCCTTCAAGTGTCACGTATCCTCTTCGAAGAGTCCAAGATCATTCCAAGATTCTTCGAAGATGTCAAGTATCCTCATGATTGAATTAGCATCATGCACATATATTACAATGGGGAAAAAGAAGTTAATTATTTTTTATGTGAAATTCATTTCTTTATTTACATGTTTTTGATTACCTTCATGCAAATAATTTGAAACTGTTTTGTGACCGACCTTTAGCTTTCTGGACTGCTAACATGGTGGTCTACTTCGGACTATTTTGTAATTTTCATCGATATTTTCAATCGATGAGCCTACCTGTACGAGAAGCATCTTTAACATCAAATATATCTGAATGGAATCGATGAAACCAAAATTATGGCTGTTATGCAGTATCGGGACCACAAACACCATTTTTGCCTTCATCAAAGAAAAACTGTAAATGTACCGCATTTTTCTCTTTGTTGACTTCCATTTTCAACATCCTGTACTTTAAAACTGAATGGACTAAATACAATAATTGTGTGAAATGTTATCTTTCCAACGAACATAATCTGAAATTGTATGAGCGATAATTACGGTCTTCCTCTTTTTCTAATTCCAGTTGATCGAGCCAACAGGATTCTTTTAGTTATTCTGCCATCTTTCATTCTTATTATATGTCAGGCCCTTTTTGTACGTTGTATCTTATGGTACTTTATAATGTCCGGCTCTCTGAGAAGCTTATAAATGTTAAGCGTCTCTTGAAACTCAAACAAATATTTTAAATTTCAACTCTAGAATATCATGTAAAAATTCCAGGAAAATTATGAAGTATTATATGAAATAATGAATAAGAAGAAATTTTAAAATATTTAGTTAAGTGACAATAAATTTTTCGATTTTACATTTATAATAAGCTGCCCAACCTGTCTAGTGGTTAGAGTAAGTGACTACGGATGGGGAGGACCTGGGTTCGAATCCAGGCTTGGGCATGGATGTACTTTCTCTCTCTCTCTCTCTTGTTTCTTGTCCTGTCATCAGATGATGGATGAATGTGGCCCGCCCTATAAACGGGTTTGTGGTGGTGTGGCGTGGGCGATGCTACTCGTACCACCGTGACTTGGTTCACAGGTGCTCACTGGGTAACGATAAAATGAGTAGCAGTTTCAGGCTTTGTTGCTGCTAATGGGCTAATGTACTATACTTGCACCAGGGTGCCCGCCATTAGAAAAAAAAAACTTTTATAATAAAAAAAATATATAATTCTTAAAATAATAGCAAAATTCTAATTTTAGGTTATTATCAAATGAAATCAAATGTGAAGTTTCTTGTACGCTAACAGGATCAAACCATGAGATTTCCTCGAGTCATTTTGAAGCACAAATTAGCTGTGAATTATAGAAATGTGTTTGAGCAGCGTTTTCTCTGAATTTCAGTTCACCGATTTAAAAGATAGAATTGAGTTTCTATCTTTAAAAATGCAGAATCAGATAGCAAAAAAGTAAGAAATTAAATCAAGTGAATTCATAAATACGACTCAGAAGTGTTGTCTGATGATTTTCTAAAGATGACAATGACCGAAATTAATCTCTAATGGAGGAAATAATTTCTATATATGTATGATAAATTCAAAAGAAGGTTATGTATTATTACCCCATCCGATAAGATAAAACATCATGAAATTCTTCTGCTCTGCGAAGGTGGAGGCAATCAACTTCTGCAGGTAGAAACCTTCACAGAACATCCACATGTAGTTGGTGGAGCGGAAGTATTTGGTCAGCATGAACAGCACTTTGCACCCCACCTGTCAAAAGAAGCAAACATTAACGCTATGAATGTATGTATATATATTATTAGATGATCTATTATTGTTTATCAGATGACGAGTAGCTTACGTGGGGAAGGAACAAGTTCTTGAATTTATTAATGTTTAGAGATTTATTTACAGTTAAGAATATTATTATACAGACATCTTTTAGCCTTCACACACTCTCTCTGTTCAATTAAACATGCATATCTCTTAGCATGACATATCAACTACTGCCATCTAGTGGCCAGTCGTTTCACACTGGTTTTGAAGGTATTATTACAGCTTAAAGTTGATTAT
>JAPDSC010080347.1:14410-25443 GCA_026290005.1 Latrodectus geometricus
TATATATAACTATTATTTTTAAGAGGAAATGTCGATTTAAATTTCATCATCATTTTTCAATGATTCCTAATGTCAAATAATTTGATAATGGTTATGGACGATTGGATTCAGTAAGATATAAATAGCGCAATCGAGTGTGGAGGTATTAGTTCTTTTATGTCATTATATATGCATATATATTAGAAAAGTTGCTTTTATCGCTGCATTCCTTAATTCTTTCTAGGAAGATCAAAGAATTATCAGGTCGATTTTCTACCAATCACTAATGCACAAGACATAAGTAGATCAATCATGCTTTGGTGAATTTGTGGCTCAAAATAACGAATGCAAAAGCATTGAACCGAAATTTTAATTAAAGTACATTGTTGAGTGGCGACACGGAACAGAATTCAGGTCGTGGCAGCAAAATTTTACCACGCTTCAAAATTAGGTCCTCTTTGGTGATGGGACTAAATCTGTTAATCAGTTGGTTTTCCAAGATGCAATGAATTTTTATCCTTGTATTTCATATTGTGCGATTGATTGACAGTTATAAGAAGTTTTTAATAATCAGTGGGTAAATTGGTTTTAAGGTGAGTATGTGTGTGTCGTTCAATAGGGAGGAAATCTGGAAATTTTATAAGCACTCACTTTGACAAATGTGCTACATTTATCTATAGTTGTTGAACATTGTCTAGGATCATCCTCAGTATCTTTCACAATGCGGTTTTAATGTCGATAACATTAATCATATACAGTTTAAGAAAGTTTAAATTAGATCTGCAACACGTATTTTAATTTGAGAGTTTAATATGCAATTCATTTTTAAGAAAATGTTTTACGATAAAGTAAGTAATGTTTGAAGCAAAGTTTAAAATTGAGTCCAGAAAAATAAATAAGCATTTGACAAAAGATTTGAATTTCAAGTATACAAATAATATTCTGATAATTAGAAGACGCGACCGGCTTACATGAGGTAAAACAGCTCTCCACTGCTTGCATAAAAAATATATATAGTAATTACTCTCTGGCAAAACTCAATTATTTTAGAAGAATGTTGACAGTTTTGAAGGAAAAGTGCATTACGGATGAATGTAGAACCTTCCAGAGAGAAAAAGTACTCACTCCATTCTTGTCCATGTACGTTTCGTAGTTGGGACCTCTCTTGAGCTCGTCTCCCGCGACCAGCGACTTGAAGACGACCAAGGTGATGGCATTGAGAAGGAGCGACAGAAAGAGATGCTTGTGCATCGTGATGCGAGGCACTTGGAGCTGCCTGCAACAAATGAGACCATATAAACATTTTATATAAGCCATATATGGAAGCACTGATGTTTAATAACGTTCTCTGCTCTCTTTTAAGCATAGGAGTTTACTTTTATTGACAATGAATCTTCTGTTAGTAAAAACTCATACAACATTAGCAAAAGTTAAACTTACCAGTGAACTTTACAAACCTTGCAAGGTACTTTTAGATTTCAAATAGCCTGATATGAATTATATTGGGTTGTCCAGAAAGTCTATGCCGATATTTTAGGATAATTAAAAAGCAGCTCATTTAAATATTGATGTACATTTATTAAATTATATAGGTACCATTTTGCTCCACAACCTTTCTCCATCTTTCGTGTAGCTTAAGAATTCCGTCCTTCCACAACCTCTCAAATTTCTCAGCAAAAAAATTGTCCAAATGTGTTTTGATCTCAAAAAAAGAGACAAAATTTTTCCCATAAAGGGAAATCCTTCATCCAGCATCCTTGCCATAAATAGCGCATATCTTATTGGCCGCTTGTGTGGTATTTTTGCCCTTTCGGAAAAAGAAAAGAATTGAATGCACGTTATTTGCCACTCTATTCTAAGAGGTGCAAAACTATTAAAAGTGATCGAATCGTAACCCAACTTTTTCCCAAATATGGCTGAAGCTATTTCTTTTAGAATATGTACCCATATCTTTTGTTTTCAATAATTGTGATATATTGAGTCTGATCACTCGCGATACTTACCGAAAATCGGCACGAACTTTCCGGACAACACGATAGAAGAAACTCAAAGCCAGTAGAGCATTTAGTGCTTTTCTATTTTTTTAACATGCGGTGATAATTTTTCATTTTGTTATGATTGAAATTATGTATGCGAGTAGTTTTTATACTCTCTGAGTGGTGCATGCATCAGTTTGTGTATTATTTACTAGATGAATTCCGCATGATTATTAAGCCAACATTTGGATGCAGCAGAACTATGTAGGCACGCTGTTCTAACTTATATTTTTAAAAACTTAATTTCAATTTTAAATTATCAATTATATCAAATAAAATTTGGCCATGACATAATTTAAAACATATGTCAGAAAACTATATAATTTAAAAAATAGGTTTATCAAAAAAATAAATAAATAAATAAATAAATAAAAATAAATTAAAAAAAATAACAATGCTGATTAGGTAAAAGTTTACAAACGGTTACTTCTTCAATTTTTGAAGCTTTTTTTATTCCAAGATAGTAACAAAAAGGCCCCAGCCGCTACACAAGAAGTATAAACTAAGATAAAATTAGATGTATTTTCCCCAATTTTCACCATAAACCTAAATGATATAATTAAATCCGACATCTCTCTCCTTCGATAAATTAATGTAAACAAATTAATTAACAATTTTGATATTTTTTTTATAGAATAAGAGCTTTGTAATTTATCAGGATTACCAAAATATAAAATATAAGTTTTAATAGAAATTAAATTTTATTGTCATATTTTTTGCCAAAACAAAGGGGTAACCGTTTCTACGCTGAATTTAAAATTAAGCATATTAAATATAGAAATTATTTTAGAGATATTATTAGCGTTCGTACCATCATAAAAATAATTTTTATGATGGTATGAACGCTCAGCAAAACGTTAACGTCTGCTGCCTGCAGTAGATATGGTATTTCTAATAAGAGCAGTAGTTTTTATTAAGAATACCATAGGAAAGTTTTGGAAATTAGACTTTTGTTTTTACCATTCAACGTTTTGAGTATTTCTAATGAACATCTTTAACAGCCGTATTCACCAAACATGGGTTAACTTGCGTGTAGCCCATCTCGGATATAACTCAACTCTAACATGACTCGCCGATTCTTATTCTCGAAGCGGGGAAATTCCCGTGTAAAACAACTTTGGAGTTAACCGAACACGACATGTAAGACGGCTTCTGATTGGCTAGCAATCTTGCACATCAATGTCCACAAACATATCGCTTAAGTCTGCCATTGTTTTCTGACTCGGCGCTAACACTCCGAAATCGTAGGGATATTCTAGGGATCCATATAGGCGAGTTAATCATTGTTTTTGTCGTGGTGAATAACGTTTCATGACTTAACTCGCCCTTTACCCTGAAACCTCGTTTAACTCTGGTTGGTGAATACGGCCGAAAATAATTTTACATCAAATTTAAATTTTGTTAAAGAATGCTGTTAGCTGTAACTCTATTTATATCAAAAGAAAATTAAAATTTTTTTTAAATTAACAATCATTTTTGAAATAGATAATGAAAATAATTATTTTCGTTATCATTTTAAACATGTTTTTATTTTGCGCACCTTTTTGTTGATTATTTTATTGATATTTTTAATAGAATTTGTGAAAATATGATAAATTTTAATAACAAATTTTGATTTAAGGGCTCTTAAAGGTTATTAAAAATATGATGACGATTCTTTATAAGACTATGAGTTTATACCATTACTTTATATAACATAAAAAGTTTATTTGGAATGATTGTAATAAGAAAGCTGTTTAGAGTTAAAAAGAATTAAATAAACAAATTCTTTTTCTTAATATGAAAGCTTTTTAGTGTTAACACTAAAACTACCGAAAGGGGTCATTTGACCCATTTTCCCATGAATTTTGCCGAATAAAAAAATCCCCGGTATGTTTAGTGTTAAAAAGAATTAATGATCTTAATTTTGTTAAGGAATGCTGTTAGCTGTAACTGCATTTATATCAAAAGAAAATTAAAATTTTTTTAAAATAAATAATCATTTTTGATATAGATGATGAAAATAATTATTTTCCTTATCATTTTAAACATTTTGCGAATTTTTTTGTTTATTATTTTATTGATATTTTTATGGGATTTGTGAAAATATGATAAAGTTTAACCCTTCTTTGCATAATGGTGGAAATTTCCATCGTAACCTATAATGCCCAAAAATTATATAAAAGAACAAGTTCACTTTAAGTGGATCGTGTTTGGATACCTTTTTAATGTCCATTGCATCAAAAGAAACATAGCTGTCAAAAATAAACAAGTGTCATTATCAGTGAAACGAGCTTAAAGTTGTCTCATTCCGCTGTTTGTTGTAGTTGCAATAAAGTATGATTTCGTTTATAATTTTGTTTTATTATATTAGAGTTTCTATTGCTAAAAAATTGAAAATGAGTGGAAGAAAGGTTTGTAACACGTGTTTCTGTTATTTTCCTCTTTTATTTCTATTGAGTACTAAGCTAATGATCTAACTTTGGAGGATGATGGAAATTTTTAGCCTATTGGTTTTTGCTAAATTTATACTATAAATATATACTAAGATTTTTTTAACCATTTTTCCTTTCATTTTGAACACGAATTATATCAACTTGATTTATTTCACCAATAAAGAAAAAATCATGCAAAGAAGAGTTAATAACGAATTTTGATCTAAGGGCTCTTAAAGGTTATTAAAAACATGATGACCGTTCTTTATAAGACCATGAATTTATATCATTAATTTATGTGACATAAAAAGCTTATTTGCAATGATTGTAGTATGAAAGCTGTTTAGAGTTAAAAAGAATTTATGATCTTAAAATAACAAGCCCTAGAAGCTTACTTGTAGGTCATAAATATGATGAGAGCAGGTATGACGGAGATGATCGAGATGACGTAAGTGGAAATGTGGAACTGGAAATGTTGCCGATGTTCCTGGAAGAAAATCCAAACATTAGACTTCAGAAGCACTCTAACGAAAATTTATGATGAGTTGTTTTTAAAAATGGCTCAACACTGCGAACATTTTGTAAGAATGAATGTAGTAGGAATTGCGATTGCCTGATGGGAATCAAGGGGAAAGTCTCTTGTATCTGAGAGGTTGCTGGTCCGATACCTGTCGCAGCTAAAGATCAATGTGTTGATGGCCTATTCACGTTTAAGTAATCCACGAGATTCTATTTTCCCCTATTGGTACAGTATCTAAGATTTGATAGAAAGATGCCATCACAGATATCGATAATTTGCAACCATTATTTAACACCTTCGCGCCGGGCAGCGCAAACTCGCGCTTATCGCGGAGGCCGGCAGTGTCTTACGCGAGCGTTTGTCCAGAGCCGGGGGCTTTTTTGTTATTAAGCCTAAATGCATAAATTTTCTAATTATTTGGAATCAATATCTGAAATATTTTGCATACTTTCTGGTATTTCATGCTCTGTTAACATTTCCGACGCTTCGACATTGCAACGGTAAAAACTAGAAAGAATTCACGTCCAACAAGATAGAATTATTTTCTAAAAATTGCTAACCGAAATACCCAACGCTTTAGCGAAAATAAAACTTCTCTACTTACAATAAGCAACTATCACATGCGAATTTAAAAAGACGTCATAAAGCACGCCATTCGGAAACATTTATTTCTCTTTTTGTTTATATAATCAAAAACACGTGTATGTGAGTCATGCTTCTCTCATTTCGAGTAGAAGGTCTAATGTACATGTATCTGAAACCATATGGGCATACAGTGCCATCTTGTGGCAGAAATTATAGTTTATAAAACGTTCCAGAACACTGGCACAAATACGTGACATCAGGGGATGAGCGGGAAAACGCTCTGGCACGCCTGAGTGTCGATCGAGAAGTGAGTGTGTTCGTTGCTGGCACGTAGACGTGACAGTCGGCGCGAAGGGGTTAATGGTTGCAAAGGATGAGAAAGTTGGGAGTTTCTTTGGAAACTTTGGTTAACTGAAATATATATAAATAGAGAGAGATCTCCCGAAAGAGGCTCTGTAGCTACACGTCACTTCTCGTGAAATCAGCAAAGTGAAGTATTGCTTGAGTTGGACAGCAATTGGAAAGGCGACCACCTTCTCCCTCCTTGGGTTGCAAGTGGCTCACCTCGAACTCAGTGGATTGAAGGCGTGTCCACATTAATCTGCAACGTCAACTATCTTTCTGCTGGGGGTGTGTGGATATGAATATCAGGTGATATATATAACACAACATAAATTGTTATATTACGGGTAGGAATAATAAAAATATAAGAAAATTTTTTTTTAGCAAATCCCCCAGAGCTAAAAAGCTGCTAAAAAGTAGAACTACCAAAATTATACAAATTATAAAATTAAAAATTTCAAAACTTAAATTATATATGCAATAGAAATAAAAATAATCAATAATACAATAGCAAAAGAGGACATCAAGATAAACACAAATAAAATTCAAATTCAATAATTAATTGGAAAGCAATACGAACTTACTCGAATGGAAGTAAATACCAGTATGGTTATTCCCATCAGGGTGGTGTTGGCATAAATTTATGCCAATGGCACGAGACAAGCGTTAAAAATATTATTACAATACAACCCCAAAACTTACGAAAATCATCACTATTTAACTGAAAGTATTTTAAAACCGAAAATAATCAATAGAAAGCAGCATTTAAAAACAAAATGTGCCTGAACACAAACGCAGTGGAAACAGGCAGTCTAGTGAAACAAATCATCATTTGAGAACATTGGACGCCTGTAGTTCATCTGGCAAACAATGATTCCTGAGTTGAACACAGAGGGCGCTCTGTGATGGCGTGGGATATCTCGTCTTGGCTTCAGGTACCTCGTAGTTTGGAGATTATTCTCGCAGATCATTTGAACCTTATGCGCCAGGTTCTGCTTTCTGGAGAAAGCTTTCTGTTCCAAGATGACAACGGCCTGCTCTTCCCACCCTGTTCAGTGGTCAGCGTGACTGAATGCGAATGGGGAGGTCCTTTGTTCGAATCCCGATTCAGCCATGGCTATATTTTCTTTCTCTCCCTCCCTCTTTCTCCTTTCCTAGTATAAATGGGTTGTGAATAGTTGCCTCCCTATAAACGGGTACCTATGACATGTGTTTACTGAGGAAGTCGGACTCCACACCAAAACTATGGTTCAGTTGAAAAAGTGAAGCAACGCACCCCATACTGTCAGGCTGGATGCACACGACAACAACGAAGGCCTTCTGCAAATGGTTCGCTGTTTCAAACATGGTTAGATGGGCCTAAGAATAAAATGGAACATCTTACGGAGAGTTCTCAGTTCCATCATCTCAATATTATGCTGATATTGTCTCTACTAATAAAAGTTTTCATTTTTTTACAGATATTCCTGTTATATTGTCTTGCGTAAGCGCATAAAAATGAACCATTTTCTTTACAGATGACGGAGAAATTTTGCTTAATTGAAGATTCAAAAGAAAAAAAAGAATAAACTTATAGAAAAATGTCAATTAAATATAGATTATTATAAAAGACAAAAATAAAATACGATTTTTTTAGATAGTTAAATTAAGTTAGAAACAATTTTTTTTACCAATTTATATTATATATTATTAAGTATAATCACGTGCGCATTTTTATACATTTAAGATCACCACTATCATTAAAAAATTATTACACGTTCGTCGAAGACTCAAGTGAGAGCATGATGTGACGTCAGTGACCAATCATGATGTAATATTAATCATAATGCCTCAGCAGTTGGGTCAAAGTGGCCTCGCTCTCGAGGGCATCGTTTTCGTTATCTTTATTGTGAACTCGAATCCCAACTTAACAGAAGATCCGTCGTGTTTATTTAACGGCACTGGCACAAGTTCAATAGGTCTTGGTCGCAATGTCCTCCAAGTAAAATGATATCCCTCGTGGATGGCATGGGATCTTTTTCTTGGTCCCTGCTCTAAATGACGTTGACTTAGAAGCTTCTATACAATGCGTCGAGTTTAACCTTGGGATGGCTCCTGAGAAGTATGTCGATGCCTCAGCAGCTCTCGTGTATCTCCACATTTTCTACCACCGCTGCATTCGACAGTCGGTTTGTTTGCTGGTATTAATTGAATGTTATTAAGGAGTATGATTTGGAGTTAGTTACAAAGGCACATATTGTTTCAAATTTATTATGTTATAATATATCCATTGTATTTATCTCAAAAAATGAGTTGGCTTCTGCGAAAAATCCATTAAATGACGGGACATTCACTCCTCTTCCCACGATTGGTAGCGAAAGTATTCTTTCTAATGAGTCCAATACATTCGACATTCATTACGTACTTTTAATGGGTACCTATTGGAAGTTTAAGCCTTAGCAATGTAAAGAAAATAATGAAATTTATTAATTATTTTATTGTTGCTAGAGCCTCCCAACCTGTCTAGTGGTTAGCGTACCTGACTACAGATGGGTGGGACCTGGGTTCAAATCCTGGCTCGGGCATGGATGTACTTTCTCTCTCTCTCTCTCTCTCTCTCTCTTGTCTTTGTTCTTTCTTTGTGTGTGAATGGTTGCCTACCCTATAAACGGGTACCTATGGCATGTGTGTACTGAGGAAGCCGGACTCCACACCAAATAGGGTTCAGTTGAAAAAGTGGAGCAGCGCACCCCATATTGCCAGCCTGGCTGGCACACGACAACAACAACATTTTTGCTAGAAATGTAACTTTGCGCAGTACAAGAATAGCGCATTTTTACACCCAAATGAGTATATTATGTATTGTGCATGCCGATGGCAGAGTGGCTAGCGTTCCTTATCTCTAGGCTGTTGGTCCCGGGTTCGAATCCAGATTCAGACATGGACGTTTTCTTTCTCTAGGTTTCTTTGTCCTTTCTCCTGAGATGATGTGTGAATACGGATCACCCTATAAACGGGTTTGTGGTGGTGTGACGCGGGTAATGCTACTCGCCTCCGTGACTTGGTTCACAAGTATCCACCGGGTAACGCTAAATGAGTAGCAGTTTCTGGCCTTGTTGTGACGAAGGGTCAATCACCCAGTGCCCGTCATTGGAAAAACAAATATGCATTGTATAAAAAAAGAATCACAATACATCAAAGATTGATTTTTGGTTCTTACTATTAACATATGCTCATTTTTTTTTACAAATTAAAAAAATTTAAGGGATTTTTACTAGTTTTTCTTATTAATCAATTTAAAAACTTGCTCCACTTACTACAGTGGAGAAAAATAATAAAGGACGAATAGAATTCCTCCCCAGAAGGAAAATGATTTGTTGACAATTGAATTTTTCCCAAGTCAGAGATTCAATGTGGTGTTTTCAAATCTATCTCTAGGGAAAGAAATCTATAAGTTAGGTTCTAGTTACTGCTGAGCAACGGGAGACAGATGTTGAGGGTCTGCATCCTGAATGTACGTTTCTTGGGATGGTTGGTTGGGTTTTGTGGCGCAGGGTCCAAAGAGGGCAAGCTGCGCCAAAATTAAGTTTTAAAGAAAATTGATAAATTATAGACAAAACCCAAACTCAACTTTAAAAATTTAAAACACAAAAATTAATGTATATATTTATTTTAAAATCCAAAAAAACGCATAAGTATATGAAAGTAAAATAAAATTCATGAAATTTAAATAAAATTAAGGAAACCAATTTCCCTTAGAAAGGAAAAAAGGTTTCGGTGGGGTGACTCCCCCACTAAATCATACATGTTTAAAAGGTCTGTTCGAAAATACTTAAAACGGTAAAGGTTAAAATCAGGACATGAAATCAAAATATGAGTAACAGTATATGTTCATCACACGTTTCACACCATGGATTTAATTCACTTAAAAACAAATGTCTGTGTGAAACGTGTGTGTCCGATACGAAGGCGAGTCAAACGAACATCGGCACTTCGTAACGGTAAAACTAATGAAGGGATGACGTATGGAAATATGGCACGTAGTTTGTTGTAGACCTGCATATTCCAGGAATCCTGCCAAAGAGAATTTACAAATCTTTTAACAACCCTTCTCACATCGAGAAGAGGGACAGATGAATGAAGTATAGACGATGCAGCTTTAGCAGCTGCATCCGCCTTTTCATTTCCCTCTAGACCTACATGACCTGGGATCCAACAGAAAATGATGTCATAACCCTTGCCGTTTCTTGGGATGAGTGGTTGGAAGTTTTTAAGGTTTACTCCTTTGTAACACGTGGAAATAAATCACATTCTATAAAACGTCTTTCCGGAGGAATAAACGCGGTGAATACTCTCTGCCTTGACTTCGGCTATTAGGCAATTCGGTACATGGCATCAAAGCTGACTATCTTAAATATATTCAAATACCAAATTAAATTATAGAATACATCTAAGTGAAAATAATGCCTGAATATGCCTAATTGATTCATTTTTCGTTGCTGAATTACTTCTTTGAAAAAGTGTGGGGCTGGTTATTAATATACGGTCATTTTTTACACATAAAGATACGACCAGAACTTACGATTTACAATGGACACCAAACCACTACAAAGATCTACGTAATTGATGAGTTGTTGTTGTTTCTAATCACACTTGGCAACGCTGAGCCCGCCAGTCAGAGACTAGGCGAATGAAGTCAGAGAGAGAGAGCCTCTTCCGTTTTTGAACAGAGCACTCTTATACGAAAGGGGGAAGTACAACTTTAGGCTCATAGACGGCAGCACCAGCTGAATCCTCCAATTTAGAAATTGAAACCAGAGAAGACCCATAGCTTGGCTCCAACCACATCCAGAGGTATTAATTTGGAATGGGAACATGGAGGACATTGCGACCCGACATATTTTACGTGCCTTAGTCGCCATTAGTGAACACGACGCATCTTCGGCCAAACCGGGATTCGAACTCACCACCTTTTGGTAACCAGAACGACGCCCAAACCAATCAGGACACCGCGGTATAATGGATGAGTATCACCCACTAGGAAAGTCGAGTAAAATCCAACCTTCAACTCGTCAAAAAGTCAATACACAGGACAAAGCGTACACAAAGTATAATTTAGCAATAGAGGATTCATAGATAAATGAAGGGCTTAAAAACACTGGCAAGGATTATGTTTCA
>JAPDSC010080354.1:0-24515 GCA_026290005.1 Latrodectus geometricus
TAATTATAAATATTATTTTATTATCTACATCCTACAATTATTATAATAATAAGAATCCTATAAGATTATACAAAACAAAGTCTTACAAATAACTGAAAAATTGCAGAATTATTTTTCTTAAAATACCTATTAGTTAAATTTCCTAGAATGAAATTGCTGCAGTTTAAATTTTATCTTTTTAAAGAAATTTTTAAACATTTTTCCTTTCTAAAATATTTTATATTTCTTGTGTTAGAATTATTTTGTAGCAAATCTTAGAACTTTTCATCATTGTAATTAAATCATTTCATTAAGTAATTCAATATTTAATTTCAGCGCTGATGTTATTTTTACACACGTGTAAATGCATTTTACTAAAGTGCAATTACGAAGATTACGAATACAATTTATGGAGGAAAACTAACTTACATTGATAATGACTTCGTAGGGAAGTAAAACACGTGTAAGTATTTTAATAATCCTTGGAAACACAGTAATGTTCTTGGAAACATTTATTTACCAATCTGAAGAAAGTGAGAAAATGTTTGTTGTTTGCTTTGGTTAATTATGATTTAATTTAGTTATTTCTTATCTTTAAATGATTCTTTTGTTAGATACATAATAAATACAACATTCAAAACAATTAAATATATTTTTTTCTTAATTTTAAAAGCTTAAGACTTTTAAATGAAATTATTACATACTTATTAAGCGTTGATGAAGAACAATTATCACACAGTTTTACGTTTGGCACCTACAAGATGTATGGAAGATAATTGTTATGATTGTTTTCAATTTAATTTTATTAAGAATATTCTATTATAATCAAAATTTATAATTTCAACCCATAATTTCGATTAAAAATACTTGAAGTGTACAACTGTTTTGAGGTATTTTAAGAAGAGTAATGTCAGTCATTTTTTGCTACCTAAAATAGTGTACAATATAAATTTAAATAGGAACAATGTTGTTTCTCTTCAGTTCGTTCTATTCCTCATGATTTATCCGACGTTGCATCAAGTTTATAAGCATATTTTCAGGAGCTTTACTACAATTATTAGATTGAATGCATCTCAAATTTTATACATTTAAGCACGATACCTAGAAGGAAAGTCAGTAACTATTTTCAAAGAATTATGCAATACTGAGCTTATGACAAATAACCCTGAAAGTAATTTCATTCTCAGTAAATGTATTCATATAAGGTACCATATATCTGATAAATCGATAACTAGCAATTGTAAAATACATCATTGCAAAATGTTACAAACTTTCTGTATCCCAATAATAGTTTTCAACACATAAATTTAGTAATGATATTGCGTATCCAATATTAATACAACAATTTTATATTTGTATTAAATTTATGGTAAATGCCATTGGAAAACAAACTCCTAACACTTCCTTTATTTTTTAAGAGAGAAAACAACCTTCAAATTGATCATAACATTTATGCAATATCAGTGATATTTTTAGCTTCATTTCAATATTATTTTGTGCTTTAATATGATTTTAATAATGTGATGAAAGTCATTCTTATACTTCTTAAAAACTGACCACAGCAATTTTTTTTTCATGTCGATGATTAATTGTAATGAAATATCCATACAATATATAACATAACAATAATAAAAATACATACCAAGATCAAAAGAAAATCTGCTATCACAAAAAGCTTTATCTTATTAGAAAAAAAGCACAAGCTTATTTTATTTTTAGTATTATTATTTTAGAAAACTTTTAATAATATAAATAAAAGAATTTTTTTATCAATTTTTTTATTAAAAAAATATAATATCCATAACTATCCTCAATATTTTACATTAAAAATGGATCAACAGCTATTAATTAATTATATTATTTTTTCATAACGATCTGTTTATATTTCTGAGGAAAGCAGAGCAATTAACACTTTTTAAATTAAAGTACTATTACTATAAAAATACTATTACAATAAAAATACTCATTACTATTACAATAATAATAATATATCATCCATAATTTTTATGAAAAATTAAAGTGAATATTGTATAATATGTTTTTGTAGTGAAATGAAATGATTATAGAAGAGTATGTAATAAAGTATGTGTTATGTTTAGGTAAATGTTATTTTCCAAGGTTTTAAGAGATTGATGATTGGAAACTTTTTAATGGGTCCATTATCAAAACAAGCTTTTTTCTACTATTTCTATTACAATCACTGATCTAAATAAACTAAGGAAAATGTAGAAACTAATAATTTTAGTTATCAACATTGCTGATTTTTTTTTATCAGATTTAAGCGGGAAATGAATGTAACAGCCAAGTACGCAATTTGGGAGTAATTTTTTATTCGTTTTGAAGCAATGTTTTATAAAATTAAATACAGCGATTGTCTTATTATTTTTCAAACTGCTACTAAAATCCATTTCATAGAAACTTTATTTTAATATTCATAAATAAAATTTTAATTAAGTCTGAATTTAATAAGCTTACTTTTTTTTAATGAATACAATTTTGTAATGATAGCAAAATATTTTATTTGCCATGAGTATTCTAGCTTTAGCTATTTTTATTACCATGTAAGAAATAAGCGCTTTTATTTGTGCAATAAAAAGAATATCCTAATGGTTTTAATATTTAAATAAAATATAAACATTTAAAAATGCTGTTGTTTAGCATATTAATTACTTACTAATCTCTCAACTTGTTTCATATAACATTTTTTCTTAATCTCCTTGTTTATTTTTGATACATTTTACTTAATAATTATTTATTCTTTGCTCGAAACTATGATTTATTTAATAAATTTTAGAAATTAAAAATAAGGTAATATATGAAAATGGCATTAATTCTTATGTTTAAATTTTTCCTATTTTGAATATGAAAAAATAACTTTTTAAAAATGTTGATAATTAACCAAGTAAAAAAATGACATTAAGAAAAACATAATAAGAAAAAAATAAGAAAAAATATTGTTTTATAAAAATGTTGTGTTACTTAACAGTATATATAGCTTATCTGCAAATTTAATATAGTAATTCTATAGAGAGCTTAGTCATATATAAAAAATTGCAAAACGTTTAATAACGTAATTATTTAATGTATAGTCACTATTCTTTTCATTTTAAAAATACAGTGCATAGACTTCAGCTTTATTTTAAAATTTCTGAATGAAATCTATTATTTAAATGACGAATTCATTTGTACTTTAAATTTAATCTTACATCACTTCTATGTTAGTTTTAAATCCTAGGTTTGAGTTTTATTTATTGTATACTATTGTACTTGAAAAGTTATAAGCTTGATTACCATTATCAAATAATGCTTTTGATATTATTTTTGCATAGTTTTATTTAAAAGCTTATTCAATAATTATTTTTTCTGAAATTCCACTGTTTGAAACTTTTATATCGTACAAATGAAATCAGCAGTACTGAATAAACTGTCACATCATAAATTACTGAATTTGTTTTTAAAATATAAATTATAGTATTATAATTATGTGTTCCAATTTCATATACTTTACAATTTTATCAAGTATTTATAATTTATGGTTTGCTACAAAAGTAAAAAATTCTTATTCTTTTGTCTTCAGTGCTTTATTAATGAATAACAAACGCGTTGATAATCATTTATCTCTTAATTATGAAGTTTCAAATATTTCTGAAACTATTGATTTATTAATTTTTTATCATAAAGAATATTTACATCAAATAAAACTCAAATTTCCTTGTCTTTAAAAAATATCATAAAGGTCATTAATTGTATGATAGCACATACTTTTGCATGCTTAAACATTCTATTAGACTTAATTAGATCTTTAATAGTGATTTTTTAGTATTATACATAAATAAATTTTATTAAAATCTGCTCATAAATTTGTTCAAGATTATATTATTGGTTTGGTTTTAGTAATTCATGCAAGAAATTCTTATTTGTTAGTTTTATAAAATATACTTTTTAGATATAATTCACTTGGAAGAAAAAATTATATTATTAGTTCTGAAGAAAAAAATATATATTTATATGTTGATAAGTTTTCTAAAATAGATATCATCATATATTCATTTATCTAGTGATACACTTGTTGAGATAATGAAGCAAGATTCATATTTTACTGAATTACACATTTAACTGCAGTTATTTATTTTTAAATAATTATAAAAGTTAATAATTATTTATTAAAACCATATGATAATTTTAATATGATAGAAAATATTTATTTAATAAAGATTCCATTGAATGAATAAAAAATAATAATTATCAAAATATATTAAATCTAAATGTCAAGTCCAATAATAATTGTAGTAAAAATGATGATTAATTCATTAGAACTTCTTAAAAAATATATTACTCGAAATAACGTAAACAAAATTATTTTTATGGCGAAGGGAAATCATTACTTTTTCTAAGAATGAATAGACAAAAATCATAAACAAATGTGCAAAAAATAATATGCTAATAAGGGAATAAACGAATTGGCCAATGTGGAAAATTATTTTGTGCATATATTTTTGTCTGTTCAAAATATTTATCATACATGTAGAAAATCTGCATGCATGAAATTAGTTTATAAATACATTTAATATAATTATTATATATTCCCTATGAAAAGGAAATTTTCTAACAAAATACTTTTTCATAAACTAGAAATAATATTTTTAAAAAAAAAAATACAAAAGTATTTGAAATTTTCAAAACAACTTTCAAAATTCAAAAATAATAATTTAACCAAAAAAAACACAATCTGGTCTAAAATTTAAGAATATGTTTAAAACTTCATAAAAACAGTTTTACAAATCCTTAAAATCTCCGTCATTTAATTACTTAAGATCTAAACATTTTTAAACTGAAAAAAATATTCAAAATATCTAAAACGAGAAATTGAAAAATGAACACACATAATCCAAATGTTAAAAAAATATAGTTAAATATAATTATTAAATACAGAATTTTAGATTTTGAAATTTAGAAGAAATTAAAAAACAAGTTAATTGTTTTAATAATTTCTAACAAAAGTAAACAAATAATATATTTTTTTAGTATTTTGAGATTTATGTTTTTTTATGAATTATGTTTCATAATAATTCATTAGCAACATAAATACTAAAGTTTTATTGCTTTTATACAATCATAAATATTAAAAACACAACCAAAACTGGCCAAATTTATATTTCTTTTAAATTTTTGCATTGATTGTGTTGATAAAATTAATAAAAGTATGTTTTTTTTAAAAAAAGCTCAAATCATTTTTTGATTTAAAACATTTTTCCATTATAATTTTGCTTTTTATGCTAACCTAAAGATAAAATAATTATTTATTTCATCATAATGTAGTAATTAGAAATTTAAGTTATGCTTCCAATAATTCTAATGAAAAAAATAATAAAAAATGTTATATATGCCATTTGTCTAAAATACCATATTCAATGAATTTATTTCATATAATAAGGTACATATATTTTATATTAACGCGGAAAAGAGAGTATATAAAAACGCAATATATTCTATCATATTCTAAATAAGTATGCTAAGAAATTTAAAACGTATTGTATTAAAATAATTGAAAACATTTTAAAAATTAATAATGGAAAAATTATAATTTTTAAAAATGTGTGCTATAACCTTTGATAACTTGATTCATAATGTAAAATCGACAAAAGATATCTCACAATAATAAAACTTTTTGCCTAAACAAATTCAAACAATTTTATCAGATAAACAATTTTACAAAAATTGAGATTTTCAGTTGAATCTACACCACGGTAACGTAAAAGAAATGACATTCTACAAAACAGATAATTATAATATTAGAATATGAAAAATGTTTAAAATTTTCAAATAGTTGAAGTAAATTGGACAAAGAGCTTGCTAAAATAATATTTTTTATTAAAATATACCAAATTAAATGCTCTTAAATTCCAATACACTAAACTTTTCAGCAATATTATTGTATGTAATTAATTTACTTGTTTCTAGGCAATTTGTTTCATCTTGCCTATACTTATTAGAACTAAAAACTCTGATTTGTTAATTATTTTGTACATTTTGTTATTAAAACAATTATTGTTTATTCACATTAAAAATACCTTATTTAATTTAAAACATTATGTTTAGTATTTCTTAAGAAGTCTAGAATATTGTTTTTAAAATACAAAATCTATATTTTTTGCTCAAAATTCTTCTATTTCCTTATGTTATTAGAAGTAAAGTTGCTCCAAGCTATTGACACTGTTTAACAAAAATGTATTATGTAGGATTTAAATTATCTTAGAAATTTTATATAATTTCCATCAAAATTAAAAAATAATTAATGTACATAACATATTAATCAGGATTAAATTTGTTTCATCGTTTTTATTCTAGAGCACGAAGGAAAGAAAGCAAGAAGAAAAAAGTCATCCAGAATAGAATTTCTTCTTCTCAGAAATGACAAAAACTATCAGATAACTGTAAATTTCCGGATTCCAAGGGTTTCGGAGTGAATTTCCGGATTTCTCCATGTAGACAATAAATGACACATCGTACAAACCATATCGATTAGGTTAGATGATTGTACTGAGAAACAGCTTACTTCTGATTAAACTTGGACTATCTAACATTTTATTGCTAGCTTTGTTCATTATTTTCAGCTTTTAAGTCATTTTTAAAATATTATTATACTATTAGAGGCAAATTCGGAATCCGAAATTACCTGTAAATCTTCCTTAAATAAGTTACTATTTTGCTTTACTTATTATTTTCTGTCTTAAAACTGCATATGTTTTTGTTAAAAAATATTTATTATTATCTTGTCTACGACTGAAGTATTTTTAAAAAATTCAGTTCAAAATATTTATGTACATTTTTATATATTTTATTAGAAATAACTTACATTTTTATATTAATTAGACATTTATATAGAATGAAGTTGCAGATTATGATTTATATTTAGCGACAGGTTTTGATAAATGCTATAGTTAAATTACTTTTATTTTTAAGCATTAATTATCCTGATAATTATCTGTGCCGAATAAAAGAATCTAGTTATGGATTGTTCATTTTTTCCACATAGTATTTAATATAAATAATGAAGATATTTTAATAAAAATAGCATATCTATCATGCATATCTATCATGCATAATAGAAGCATATCTATCATGATAATTATGTAGATAATAAAAATATTTGTTGACTTGTAGAATCGGTGAAGTGAGCTGACATACAAATGAAATCAAGTTATTATATATTAATTCCTTATATTTTGTAATTGTTTTCCAATTTGCTAGAAAAAAATAACATTTTTTATTTGGACATTTTCTTTCAACATATGTATCCTTTCATTTTATAAATGTGGTGGTAGTTTAATTATTTTTATTAAAGATATAATTAATTTAATAAAAATAAAAATTATTTTCATTAACTTAATGCTATCTTAAAAATTAATTTTTCTTACATTTGATTAATTTAAGCCCTTTAATCAGAAAGCAAACAAAATAAACAAGGAGGCTTGAGATAAATTATTATTTCTTAATATATTTGAGAATAGTAAATCACTGGATTTTTATCATATTTTTTATTTATGTCTTAAGAAATATAAAGCCTTCACATAAATGAGACCAATATTTAAAATACTCTTATATTACATGAATCTAAATATTTTTAAGCAAATGAAATTTACAGAATAAATAACAAAATTCGAAAAGATTTTAAAAGGAATTCATAAATGCAGTTTTTTCTCTAATAATTTATAAAATAATATATATATTTTATTAATTATTAACAATAAGTAGCTAAAAGTAAAGGAAAATTAAAATTGATAAAATTTATTTAATGGATAAAATAATCATATTTAATCTTTGGAGATTTTTTAATAACATTTTAATGAATTCAGATATTAATGTTTTGTTTATCTCATATCATTGGATAAATCTAAAGGAAAATTATTTTCATACTACACACTTTCATGAATTCAATATTCTAATTAATGTATATATATGTATGCCCTTAATTAAGGTTAGGACATTGATACGAATATTACTACTGAAATGATTTGAGCAATTTATTTAAGAATAATTTTTTGATACTTTTCAGTAATGTAATTGCATTATATGGTTGAATAATTTTGTTTTAAAAATAGAAAAGTAAAAAGAACTCATTAGTCTGTGCTGCTAAGTGAACTGTAAAATATTTCTTCCGAAACTTTTGCGGAGTTACCAGAGCTTAAATTCATTACACAGTAAGTGATTTATTATTAAAGCAAAGACGAAAAGCAGTTTTTTAACATTTATAAAACTTTTAGCCCCATGAATTAAGAACCTTTTATTCAAAGTATATAATTTACATTTATATGTGTGTTTGCATTAATATTATTTTTATTGGCACTCATAAATTGAATAATTCTAAAATACAAATATTTAGAATTTCCTAATTAAAAAGATTTTTTGAAAAATAATCTATAAAATTTTTATTTTGTATAACTTGTGTATCAATATAATAAATCATTATGATTAGATTTCAAAAAATAAGATTTCAGTACAAGAGTTTAAAGGTATTTATAAACAAATCATTAATGTCAACTTAAATAAAAATCTAATTTGCTATAAAAATCTGCCATTTTTCAATTACGAAAGTGATAATAATGTGTTTATATTTTAAATAAATCTCTAATTTTTTTTTTTGTTCATTATGTTAATTTTTTTGAAATCATCAAAATGTAAGCTTATGGGACGCTTTCAGATAAAGTATTTATTGTTGGTCTAGAAAACAGAGTACTTATTTGACAACTAAACTGATTGAAAATATTGAAATTGTTCAAGTGATCAATATTATGTTTATACAGTTTACTATTAAATGAAGGTTATTGATTTGCGAAATCATTCATAAAAGTAAATTTCTGGAAGTAAATTATAAAATTTTAAACGAGAAATGGTCATAGATATGTTCTTTACAATTTTTTTTTTCATAATTAATCACATCTAATATGAGAATTGACATATATAAGCAAACTATAAACTTATAAGATTTAAATCACCCCATTGTACAGATAGTAATTGTCTTTAATTCTTGTGATTGGAGGATAAAACCCGAATGGAGAGACCAGCATTCTCACCCGACTTGAATCTGAATGATTATGTATCGGACATGCTTGTGTTGTTGAATCACTGCCCCTCAACTACTTCTTATATCTGTACTGGGCACTCAGGGTACATTACAGTTCAGCGGAATTTTCTTCCATTTATGCAGCTTGATAATGTGATCCTTAGCCTGCTTTACGTTTTGTGGACAGTATTTATTCATAAGAGAGAAATATGATGTATTAAACGTCATGCTGTTATCTGTACTACAGCTAAAGTTACTTACCAATAACTTTAGCTATAGTACGGGTGATATGTGGAGTAAGTTCTCTAGGGAGCTATAACCATGGTTTTCATACTTGGTATCATACATGCACAATCTTTTCAGTTCTTTTTCATGTGTTTAATAGATCATAGACTTTATGAATAAATCACGTTTATTTTGTATTTTCACTTTTAATTGCTAAATATGAACATAATTTTAGGGATATGCTTTTATTTTTTCAAAAGATCCATGGTAGCTTAGTTTAGAGATCATCGTTCTTGTGACCCAAAGGAAGTGAGTTTGATCTTGAGACTGATTATAGACCACCATGTTCATTAATGGTTATTGAGAATCTTAAATATGTCATCGTAGTGAATTCTCCCAAGATTCAAAATCAATACATCTGGGAGTGGCTTACCAAGGTCTATCGGTCTCTGCTTCGAAAAGTAAAAGATTCACAATTGGCTTGTAGTGCTGCTAATTATTGTCATCTGAAGGAGGAGAAACGAAATCTTCAAACTTGACTTTAGACATGAGAGATATGGCAATGCTTTCCTTTAGTGCCATCTGAAGGAAGGAGAAATAAACTCTACAGACATGATAATTAGCTGCTCTCTCAGTCCTGCATAGCAACTGTCAGGATTGAACTTGACTGGATTTGAGGTTTGTACAAAATGCTAAATAAATAGTAGCTGAGCTGCCTTAGCCACTAAATTCCTCTATACTTAGACAAGACAAAAATTCTTTTGGAAATGAATTTATAATATATATTGTTCATTTTAACCTTTACGTCCCGGCTGTGTAACTGACGTACTACAAAAGTGACTGTCTCAGAAGACGGCTGTGATACAGCAGTTGTACCTTGGATTTTTACCACCTTTCAAGGGGCCAGTTTTCTTTTACCATCTTTCAAGCATCCAGTTGAGTCGTAAAAACTAAGGAATCGTCAGAATTTGGTGAGAAACTGATTTATTGACTCTTTTTAAAAGGAGAGCATATTCAGACTCACTTTAGTAATTTTTTTCCATCATAAATTGTCGCTTTTTTTTGTTACTTGAAAAAATATTTTCAGTGTGTTTATTTTTTATGGCTCTTTAGATGGCTCTTTTGCAAAAAATAATTTACGCCACATAAATGGTTTTACGCTGTAAGAAATTGACTGATGAAGAAATCTTGCAGATAGTGAATCTGATTCAATGATAGAAATGAGGGAGATTTCTACATATCATTTGATTTTAATTTATGTAATGCTGCAACAATAAACTAGTTCATAATTTTTCAATTTACGAGAGACTTAAATGTTTTTGAACAAATGATTTAGTTTATTATGTGTATTGTTCATTTTAATGAATAATTTAAAATTGTAAATAATATAATGTTAAATTTTTAAAGTTAAAAAAATACATGGAAAACAGAATATTAATAATTTTCACGCAAAGAAATTTCAACAGCTAAAAATCTTATATTTTGAGTATTTTGAACTAATATTTTGAGTATTTCAATAAACGTATATATTAAAAAAGTTTCAGCACAGTTTTTTATTTGATATGATTTAGTTAGCAAACACCACGCTCTCATAGAACACTGTACTCTTTTTTTAGCATTATTCCTTTTATAAAATTTGCATTTACGTAGAATTCACATTATTTCCTTTTAAAATATTATTAAATTGATTATCGTATCAATTTAAAATATTCAAGTCGTAATAATTAGTTAATTCATATATCTTTAAGAGCTTTTCACTTAAGCGGTATAAATTATTCATTTAAAATTCCAATTAAACTATTGTGTTAATCTTCCTTCAAACAGCAAGCCTGCATAAATATCAAATAACATTAATATGTAATGAACTATATTAATAATATATAATAATCTGTCCATTTATAATAAAAATGTTCTTATGTGAAAATTAAAGTGAAATTTATACAAAAAATCATTTTATCAGTAAATACGATCTAAAATGGGAAATATGTTGTTACTCTTAATGGCTATATTAAAAAACAATAATGGCATACATTATATTAATTTTCGAAACTGCTGTAAATTATTATTTGTAATATTTTTTCTTATTTCAAGCTGTGCAGGACTCGTATGTATATTATTTTTAGCATTTTTTACACATTATAATTCAGACAATATTTTTCTTTACAAGCAAAATAAGTCATTTTCTTTAAGATATATATATATAAAATATTCTTCCATAAAGAAAAAAATAATTTTTTTTTAATTTGAAATTTTTGAAACTATATTCCTTTAGTTTTCATAAATATTATGTAGAGTAAAAAGTAAGAATACATTTAATTCTACTTTTAGAAAATTACATCTTAATACTTGAATGCTTATTTTTTCACTGATGCTTAAAATATATTTTGCTGTGTTATTAATATTAATCATTGAATGCAATATAAATTTAAGCTTCGGTGGTCACGCTAAATGTGTGAAAGGAATATTTCATTAAGCAGCTTTCTCTAATGATTTTTTTCATTTTTCATTTTTTGCGTTTGATACTGAATAACTTAACCATATGATATAATTATCAAAATTAACATAAATGGTTCGGATTTCAGAAAAAAACTTAAAATGCTAAGAAAGTTTTGGGATTTATGTGGAACTAAATTTTTTATACATTTTATAATATTTAATTATTATATACCAATTAAGTCATATTATAAGTTAATTGGTAAATACTTAATAGTTTAATATTGAATTTGATTATTTTTGCATTCATTATAGAAAACCTAGAAAAACAAAGATTTTTTTACTCATAACTAATTTTATAATTTTAAAATCCGGTTTTGAGATAAATAATAGGTGTGAGGAAATTAGCTTAAGCACTGTTAATAGTCTCCAAATGCATGTAATTCCATATACGATTCCAAACATAATTTTATCTTATATAGACCGTGTTCTCACATTTAGACGCAGACAATGCAGAAGGAGCTTTATTCTTAAGCTGTTTTTCATGTTGTACCAATTTATTATAAATGCATTACAAATTTATATTATTAACTTAAGATAATTTTAAAAATATTTCCCTTTTGTTTAAATACCTACAACGAGATTTTTTTTCAGAAAGGCTAATTCAATCAAAAACGGCTAAACCGAACTTACGGATCAATTTGACTATCATTTTCCTATTTATTTCCTCCATACTTTTTAACACAGGTTTCTATTGACCAGATTATTCATATTCGACTGTAATATTAAAATAATATGTGAAATTTTTTTATCATTGTTCATCTATATACAATGCAAAAATTTGATTATAAGCATTATTTCTGTAATTCCAAAAAATAATGCATAAAAATTTACAGCAAATACATTAATAATTTTCATTACAAAATCTCAGAATTTACTCTTCATGTAAGTCATACATATATTCTTATCATTAGACACACTGCGTAATGTAATCCAGTATTTGTTATTGTTTATTTAAAAATTCTATGCACTATATCTCAAATGTTAAAAATATATGTATCTTTAGCATATAAAGTTTTGAGTAATGTAATTTTATAGTGCTTTTACTCCAAGTTTTAAACATGGGTTCATATTAGTTTGAATAATTGTTATACAAAATTCCCCATAACACTTAGTGTTTCAACTTAAATAGAAACGTGTTTATTTCCTTCCTCAGGATAAAGTTTATTTATTTAGTCATTAGTAATTACTATAAAATTAACAGAGACTATAAACGATATGGGCAATACCTAATTTTTAATTTTAAAAGACAAAGCAGTATAAAAATGTATAAAATGACTACCAGATTTATACATTAAATGCGCTTTTAAATTTCATAGAATATTTAAATTTTGTAATCCATCTAACTAATCTAATATCTAATTCATCATCATCTTGTAATCTATATATCTATAAATCTAATATCATCAAATAACCTAATTTTAGAATACTGATTACAAATAGATATTAAGTAATCGCATATTGCTCAACTAAACATAAGAAGTTTATACGAAAATAAAATAAAGTGTGGATCAATTAAAATGTATTAATTTAGTTTAAAATGTATAAGAAAATAAATAATAAAAAATTCATTTAATCTCACAAATTTAATTTGCTAAATGCTGAAAAAATAATAATGTGGTATAACTAATTCTTTCTAAACTGTATAACAGATTAATACAACTGTGCTAATTAGATCCATGAAAGAAAATAAACTCGGAGTATATTTAGTAAAATTAAGTATATTTAATAATAGCATTTTTCTTAATTAACTACTAAGTAGCATAAAACATAAGACATAATTTCCTTCTAATTACTGAAATATAATCCTTTGCAATTATTTCTGAATTACTGAATACTTTGCATAAACATGTAATATTAAAAATTTTAAATCAGTTAAAACTTATTAATTCAGCCTATCTCTTAGAATATTTCTTAAAATATTGATCAAAGTAATCTATACAATATATTATTCTTTATTACTTACTTCTTATGTTGTATAAGTAAGAAATTCATGTACGTGCTAATTAGATTTGAATAAATATTTGACTAAAAGAAGAAATATAGAAGAATTTGCAAACCCTGAAGAGTAAAAAATTTTTATAAGAACTACACTCATCAGTATGGTCCTTTCCATGCTTATAAAATTAATTATAATCTCATTTCCGGCACGTTTTCCATTAGAATGTTTTTAAGCTGAGTCGAAACAAATATCGAAAAAAAATTATCAATTAAGTTCATAAAAGACGAGAAACTCGAACATAAAAATAAAACAATTTCAAGTGCATAAGAGGTTATCCTTATTCACCTATGAAAAAGAAAAGTGCTCCAAAGACTGCTAGAAAATTGATTAACTTTACAAACAAAAAATACTGAACACGAGTTTTAAGACCTAATTTTAAGTTTCCAGATAGCTAATAGATATATTAAAAATTGCTTAGAAAATTTTTCAAAAGCTATGATCGATTAATCTTTCAGTAAATAGATTTTATGTTTTCATTATACAGTTTAGAAAAAGCATATTTATTTTAGGTTACATCGAATGCTGCATTTAAAATAATGTAAGCATAAACTAAGGTGTTTTTTTTAAATTTTTGAAACATTAAATATCAGCATTGTTAAAAATACAAATGTTTTTCTTATTAAAGTGTTAAAACAAAATTAAAACAGTAAGTTGAAATAAATACAATTAAATTAAAATGTTTTAATTAAATTTTCCTATACAAATTTATCACTATTAGAAACAAATTTTTTTATTACTAGAAATCAAAACTATGTCTCATACAGAAATGATACAAAATATTTTATTAAATACATTGTATTTAGTGTTATTTCTTTCTATGAAGTTACATCCATTGATTAAATTTAATAATCTGTGTTTATAATAGTGTGCTATATAAAATAATGTTCTTCTTTATATGATGTTTTTTTAGAAATTATTTATAAAATTCCATTTCTTTCACAGCTTGATCGACAATAATATTTTAAAAACTTAAGTTTTACACCGAATTTACCATATGAAAAATTCTAAACTATTTAATTCAAGTTTAAGTAAATATAGTAAATATAGTTTATTATATTTTCTAACCTATTGATGAAATATCATACATATAGAACTTTATACTAAAAAGTAAGTAAAATAATTACAAAGATATAGTATTTTTTAAAGAGTTAAAGAACCCAAAATGATATTAAATTCAAAACTTATGTTCATATATTAATATGTAATTTATAACTTATTAACTAAAGGATAATATCTGATTTTCTGTGTAATGCAGTTTAAGAAATGAATAATAAAATGTGTATGTTACAAGTGAATATCAGATATATGCAAATTTTTTCATACCTGAATCAAAATAATTTTTTTGCAACAATAGAGCAGTTGTGTAGTTTATAAAGTTTATAACATTTCTACACATATTCTTTTAGTGTATGATTAAGCTGAATTTTCTTTTTACAAGTTTTCATCATCAAAAGTTTTTATTTCGATAATAAAATTAATTTTTTGAAGTCCAAAAGTTAATTTAATATTATTATTGAATTAAGTGTTTGCTAAAATAATTGAGATTTTTCCCCTTTAAATGTTCTTTGAAGTGAATGAATAGGTAGATTATTTTATGTGATAGACATAATCATTTCTTATGATGAATGTTATATACATATTCACAAAATAATAATTGACTTTATAGATATCGATAAACGTGCGCAGACTTTAAATATTTGCTTTGAAAATTACAAGAAAAAGTCTAATTTTCATATCTAATTACAGCTTTAAAAATTTTAAAGTATATTGTTTTTTAAAATAAAAATTTATTTGAATCCATTACTATCTAACATATTAATGTAACGTAAAATTATAAATTCACATAATGAACTTTGTATTACTTTTGCGTGAATTTAAATAGAAAATAACGTAAGGGACTATTATGTCATATAATTACATTTTTAAGTTATATATTGTATCAATATGTGTCATTTAAAATAATAATTTTGGCATACATACTTTTAAAATTATATGGGTATTAAAATTATTTAACAAAAATAGAGATTTTTTTGTATTTAATTGCTTTTCAACTTTTGTAAACAGTTCCAAGAACATTAAACATAAATCCAATCACAGTAAATATATTCATAAATTTATTGAAGTTTGAATAAAATTATTTCTAAATAAAATAAATAATAAACAACTGTTTAAGAATTACAAATTTATGTTCAACCTCTTGGTATTAGCATGTTAGGTGTGAATATTTTATATTAAGTTATATGTTACATACGAAGAAACAAATGTTAGGTTATTTCATAATTTATATTAAATGTAAATTCTATTAAAAATATTAATAATGTATCGGTAAGAACACCTCAAATACAAAATTATAATCAAGTAAATAAGTAATTTATTTTTGTAAGAGTTGCAAGTATATGAAATTTGATACATTACAAGAAGTTTGTTATATTAAGGTAACATAAATTTCAAAAATTACCTATTCTTAAAAGAATTATAAAATTAATTCAAAAATTAATTTTATAATTCTTTTAAGTTGATAAAAATCATGTAGAGTATAAAAATCATAAAATTGCAATAACGTAATAAAATAATTGCAGGAATCATTAAAAATCTGTTTAGTTATTTCGTCAAATTAATCAGTTTTTAATTTTTTAATTTATGAAACAAAATTGAAGTTTATGTATTACTTGGGAAAGTAAACTGCTTTTGTTTGCTTTTGATTATTGTAGAGTATAACAATGTCAACTGATTATTTGAGTTATTTGATTAATGACCTAGATACCTTGATTTGGTATACAATGCCGCTATTAATTCATACTATCTAATCTTAGACATGGGCACAACTATCAACTTTCCTTTTGTTTAAAATGCATTTCTGTACTCTGTATGACAGTGGTGCTTATTATTATAATATGAATTGAATTATTAATTTGTAATAACTCAAGTAATTTGTAATAACTCAAGTAATTTATATTACTCATTGTAATAACTCAAGTAATTTATATATAACATGATTAAATTTGAATTTTCGAATGAATAGTTATAAATTAATATTAGTTTAAACTTGACTAATGAAATATTTTGAAGAAGAAAAATTATGTTTTTATATGAATGATGTATTTTAAAAACATTTTCCTGAGAACAGCTGACAATAGTTAAATTAAACTAAAGATTGATATTCAGTTGAAATTAAAATACATCTTTTATAATTGTTTAATTTTTTTAAATGTCAAATAATTTTAGAGAGAATTATCTTAAATCAGAAAATATGTATATCAAAATTAAGAACTAGAAATAAAAATCTTTAAAAATTAAGGAAACTTAATCATGAATGTATTTAAATTATAGATGTGATAATTATATACTAATAAAAATTTATTTTACGATATAATTATACTATGCTTATAAATATAAAAGTCAATACCTTGATTAATATTTTGAGTGTATATTTAGGTATTTATCAATGTTTGAATTTATTGATTATAAACTTATAAACTGATTAAGCAAATATTTTATAGTTCTTTAAGAACATTTCATTTAAGAATTGTTATTATTAAATTTCAGTTAGTGTAGAAACACGTCATCAAAATTCTTAATTTACATTTTAACTTTATCTTCTAGATATATAATTAACTAAGAAAAATAATTAAATATCTTTACTTATTCGTTTTTTGTTAAGTTTTATTTTGATCTTGTTAATTAATTCATTTTGTTATATATGTATATAAATATATGTAAATCAATAAATATTTTTACTAAAAAAAATAAACAATGTTTTAATCAGTAATGTATAATTTTTTCTTTAACTGAAAGAAAAATAAATTTTATGCATCAAGTTCCTAGCATTATTCCACTGTTTAATTAGCAATTGTTTCTCATTATTCAATATAATAAAATTCTCTAATGTACCCTCAGGTATTGGAGTTTTTTTATGTAATATTATGGAAACAAGAAGCAATGACACACTATCTTAAGAAATCTCATCCATTATTTGTAAAAGAAAAAGTTTAAAACTAGTATTTTCATATTAGAAGAAATGTTCAGTAAAAGAATTTATCGGATTGAAGGGAAAAACAATATAGAACCCAGAAGGCAGGAAGTAAAACTCATTAAAATCTCTTATTTTCTCAATTTTTAAACATTTTTTTTTCAATTTTTCAAGAATAGTTTTTCAACATTGAAGCAAAAGCAAGCTTCATAATGTTCTCTCTTTAAAAATTATTTATTTAAAAAGTAGCCTAAATTATTTTTTGTCGAAATTACTTTTTGTTTCAATAATTAAAGTACAAATCCATTTCTATTATTATTTTACAAAGTTGCATATTTATTACAAATTTCACTGCAGTAAATTTGTTTAACCTATTCTTAAATGTGATGCATACATACATACTTATCGCATAACATCCAGTTGTTTATATTTTATAAAAATTTCATTTTATTTTGTTTGAAAATACTGAGAAACAAACTTATTAAAATTGTTAAAATGCAAAATTTAAACTATTAATTTAAATATTATAAAGTGTAATTACAGAATTTTCTTCCAATATTCAATGTATTCTAAGTAAATATTATGTTGTAAATTATTGAATATAAAGAAAAGTTTTGTTACATTTTCATATAACATTACAGGAAATTCTTATTGTGCAAATATTAATTTTCTTATCTTAGAAAGATTTCGCAATTATAAATAAATTACAAATTACAAAAAACAGTTGAGAAGGTTATAAATAAATAAAATCAATAAAACAAATGATTTATCTGGGGGCTGACTTCATAATTTCATTTTGAAATTTTTGTAAAATTTATCTGCAATTAAGTACACTGTTACCAGTTTCTTTCACACATTATTCAAGTTTAAAGTAAAATAAAATAATAAATTTGAACGTTCAAATGAATGTTTCCATATTACAAATGAAAGTAATATTGTAGTGTTGTTAAATCTCATTCTTCGAAATAAAAATGAATATAATATATATTAATTTATTATTGCGTTGAATAGTTTAATACAAAATTAAGGACATAAAAACCAATCAAAATATGTAGTTAAATACTAATATTCTATTAATTAAATATATATTTTTTAATTGCTTCTAAGCATATTAATGTTCTGGCTTACAATCAAAAATTTAATATAATTTAAATTGTGTGTTGCATATGATTTTCAAATAAAACTTAATGTCATTTTTTATATTTCTGGAATGTTTTGATTTGAAATAAAGATTTTTCTGGGAGAATATTTTTTTTTCCTTTAACATTAACCATTGAGTGATTTAGAAATAGAAGCATGGCAATGGCGCTTATGATATTCTTGTACAACTTCTGAAAAAGATCACAAAACCTTAAAAGGCGAAAGTAACTAAACAAAATGGAAATCTTTCTTATTTTTTTGATAAGCAATGTTCCATTAGTTAATTTAATATGTTGTCAGTGCAAAATATTTATTAAATTTCCGAAATAAGATTTATATCTTTATACAGCAAAAATAAATTAAACATTTTTATAATTAAATTTAATTAGTATAATTTCTTTAAGATTGCTAAAGTTTAACATCATAATTTTTATCGAATTTCAAAGAGTCTTATTTTATTTTTTTATAATGAACACAACATTTATAGCACTGAAATCTAGTATGCCTGTATATATTATTTCGTTTTAAGATTATTCAATTTATATACATTTAAATATATTTCGTGATAGTAATTATGGTATTTTTTCATCATCTTCAAATTAAATTGATATGATTTAGTAAATTAGTTTATTAAAGTATTTATTTTCATTTATTCATGACAACGAATATAGTAATAAAAAATGAAGAAGCTTTAATGTAGAATTCGATTCTTTACATTTCAATTTTTGGCAATATTTTTGACAATTAGTATAATATTATTTGTTAAAAAGAAATACTATACATTTGCTGCCAATACTATATAAAAGTACTGTTTTTATTCACATTGTCATATAAATTGAAGTCAGAATGAATATCACAGTTGAATATTAGTTACATTGATTATATAATTCATGAATTACATAAACAGATTTTAATAACATCGTGTATATTTTTTAGTAACGCTTATTCATTGAAAGTTCAATAAATATAAATAGGATTGAAATTATCATGTCTAATGTTGGTTTATCAAAGAACTAATGAAGTTCAAAGTAAGTTAGGTTTATTAGATACTCTCAGAAGATTCGATGTATCTAACAATGAAGCAACTGCTATGTGCTAATAGAAATTTAACGTTGATAGATTGGATGGCCTTTACAACATGCCATTACGCGAAATACTGGCTGGTTTCCATCAACTTAGACAATAAATGGAAGATTGTCTCATTGTGCATGATGGTATTGTGAAACTCTATAGATCAATGTAACCCCAAATGCTTTGTGTTTCGATTAAATAGAATGATGTTTCCTTAAATGAGGAAAGACAATTTAAAATTTATACAGTGTCTGAACATATAATCTATGATTTAAGAAAAATAAAACAATGAAATATTTAGGGATATATGCATCATATTACAAAATACATTGCACATTTCCAATCTGTAGAATAATTTTTTATTCAATTCATAAGCCTTTTATGAATTTTTATAAATTTGTGTCTCAAATCTTTAAGAAATCTTAGTTGAAAATTAAATGCAGATTTAAATTTGAACTAAAAAAAGCGTGATGCAAATAATTAAAGAGAATATATTAGAAACGTTGTTTTCTTAAAAGAAATCCATTGAAAATCTTTTTCACTACTGTTTCTGAAATAAAATAGTTTGTAGAAAATAATAAATACCTTCAAAAACATTCTGGAGAATTTAAGGAGAAAATTCATAATAAATATTTTATCTTTACTACAAGATAACCTTCAAGATAACTAATTGAGTTTTAAGAATTTAACAATCCCCAAATTTTGAAAACATTTTATACCAGATTTCTCAAAAAAAATATATATATATCAGCAAACTGTTGACCAAATACAGATTTTAGCTTATTGGTTTGAATTTTACTTTTGATGAATAATTATATAGATGATTCAATTGGCTACTAATTAGTTTTAAATATAAATATTCCCTAAAAATTATTATCGACATTTTTCTACAAATCAGTAAACATTTACTTCTGGTATTTTTACTAAATAATCACACATGTTAGAAATTTCATTTAGGTTAAAAATGCATAAATATTTTTATTCACTTCTAAACTAATTGAATTTTTGATAAATTTGGCAATTATTATTATTGCCAAATTTGTTAATTTGGTATCTCATTAATCATTAAGAGGTCCATTTTTTTACTTAGAAAGGTACTCATCACATTTTATTGATTAAAAATATCTTTACAAGTTCTAGATAAATATAATGGAAATGGAATTGTTTAAATTTTAAATTATTAGGAAGTATGAGTTCATATTTAGAACATCAGCATCACAACCCAAGCATAACAATAATAATGTATTGGTTTCTTTTGTTACTAAGTAGCAAAGTAAATCAAATATTATCAAGTATAATTCATTACGAATTTATAAAATATTCTCATCAACAATAACAGAAATATACTGCAAACAGCTACATTAATACAAAAAGGTAAGGAACAACCTAAACAAACAATTACAACATATCGATGCCTTTTTCATAGTATGATAACTATGGACCACAAATTACACAAAAAACTAGATTTGTACTGATTGCTCATCTTCCATACTCTTCATATCTAGTTAATATAAACTACTGATTTTTTCGCACTTTATATATCATATTAATAGGGGAGTAACATTTAAATTGCTGTAAAATTGCCTTTTTAAGAATTCATTCACATTCGCACACTGCATTTTCGGTATTAGCAAATTACTGCTTAAACTTCAAAATTGTAGTGAAAATATTAAGAGTGATCACAAGTGAATGGAATATAGTTCCTTATATTTTCATACATTCAACTAAACGTCATATTTTAAACAAAATTAATTCCTAATACCTGATATTAAACAACATTTATATTGTGTTTCTTCAATACATTAAGTTAGATATTTTCAATGATGGTACAAATAACACTAATAAATAAATTATTAGGAAATATAATAATATCAAACGAAACTTGTAATTTCATTTTAGAAAATTAATTTACATGCAGCCAATTAAAAATAGATTTGTTTGTGGAAACTATAATACAAAATATATACTTTATTATATTCATTTAATGTCTGCAATTTAAAAATTGTATTTGTGCTGAAATATTTTGCATTAATGAACTTGTTTTAAATTGTTATTTGAAAGTTAATATATCAACAATTATTTACATAATTTGTCCGTATAAAAATTCCTTTTCTAACTAATTGCTTATATTTAAATGCCAATATTCATTGAAAAACACTATTTATTTTTGTTTTTCTATGCCTTTAGCTTAATTGTATAAAAGAAAAAATTGCAAATTTAATATTGAAATAATACGAAGCATAGGATAAAATGAAGAATGATTCATTTAGTAAAATAATTACATTTAAGAAAAATATACTTGATATCTAGAAAAATGATAATTCAATATGAATGTGTTAAACATTTTTATTTAGAAATATGATAACTTTGAAACTTAAAACACTATTTATAGTTATTTTTTTATGAAAATTGTAATCTTATTAAATGCTTCTTCTTTAATACATGCTTAGTTATATTACTAAACAATAATTTCAACTCATGTTGCTTTAATATTATTTATATAAACTTACACAAAATTCTATATTTTCAAGCATTGACTCAAATAACTAAACGCAGCTAAAAATAAATAAATTCTGTTAAGGAAATGTTTTGTAATTTTTTTCTTACAAATGAAATATTCATAAGCATTCAGGACCTATTACAAGTAAGTGTAATAAGATTTAATAATATTTTTGTAAAAATTGACAGATAAATGTTTATATTTAGTGATTAAGGGAAGTTTCCTTGTATATAAACATGCTTTATAATTTTCTTTTTCTTTTAAATTGGATAAGTTATTCCCAAACACATTCTCCCCTAAACTTATTGAATAGTCTAAATATTTGCCTGATACATATGCATTAAATTCATCCGTTAAGATTGACATTTTTCTTGAGGAAGTATTGCTTTTAAAGTTTTCCATGTAGAATGTATTTCATATAAATGAATTCATTATAAAATAAAAATAAAAACTTGTCGATACTTCTTGCAGCTTTAGCTAATACATTTTTTGAAACGTTTGTTCTTATCAATATTTTTACAGGAAAAATTTTTACATACAATTTTTTCCAACATATCTCTCTAATAAATAATTAAATTTTAAACAAGTGTCAAAATATTGTGATCATAAATAATTTTGTTTGTATTAAGTTATTTATTCCTAAATAGATGGGAGTGTACTTAAATTCAATTTTACATTTTGATTTCTTTTTTTCGATACACATTTTATTGTAAACTACATAATATATAGTAATTGATAACTCAAACTGAAATTTAAATTTAAGAGCACTATTTTAACTTCAGCAAGACATATATTTCACAAATGCGAAAATATTTAAATTTCTTTCCTTTCCTTTCATAATAGAGTTCTAAAAATATGAGAAAAAGATATGCATGCAAGTTTATAATTTTATTAATGTTGTTTTCGAGTGTTATACTTGAGTCTTATGCATGTGTAATTCAGAATAACAGAAAACTTCAATTGTTATATCTAAAAGACAATAATAAATTACCATTTCTACTTGAACTCCATTCAAAACCCCTTAGTAAGTGATATTTGAATACAGGATAAAAAAGTTTATTAACTGAATTATTAAATCAAAAGTGCATGAATAAATAATAAATTATTCCATAAGAAAATAAAAGTGCAAACTTTATCACAGACTTGAAACAGAATTTTGAATGAAACAAAAAACCAAAAATATTTCTCTATTTCCTTCGTATATTTATTAATCTTTTCCTTGAAACAAATCTCAAATGTTAACTGATAAAAGAATTCACCGGTATATGAATTCTTTTAACTACGATTCTGTTGTGGTTAAACTCGGCATATATATGAGTAACACCGAGCTAACCAGATTCTTAGAAATAGTGAAGATTTAATGAGAACATATGAGAATGACACAATTTAAATAATAATAATAATAATGTAATTTTATTGTACTATTAACATTTAAATATTTACAATTTATATTTAAAGATTAATTGTCTTATCAACATATAAAAGTATATTTATAAAACATTGTGCGGCCAGGGTCATGAAGCAGAGATTAAAATGACTCACCCCCTTTGTAGCGAATTTCCCTTTGTTGTTCAGAACCGTTGCTTTCCTTTTGTTAGACTCTTCTTTTGGTCAGGCCTGTACTTCACTGCTCCATACCTTTCTTTCTATCATCGGCGGACTTTTGTAGTTCCCAAGGTCTCATCGTAAGGTTAGGTTTCTCTTCCTAATATCTTGTCGGAGGCTTTCAATTCATATCTATCTGTGAATCTCTGGGAATATCACTCTGAATTCTATCTCTGCAGCCAAGAGGATTTGTCCTTTTCATTTAATTCATATCTCTCTGAATTCTGAATATCTGGATATCTGCATGCTCCATCTTCAACTCCTTAACTTTTATATTGCCCTCATCTCTCCTCCCATTTTCTTCTATTAGATATTTTCTTGTATCTCATCGGTGTTAGGCTTCCAGGGAATGGTCAGGAATCTCCCCTCCTAAACCGTTGATTGTCCACACACAAACAAAAAGGAGAATATTTTAATTACGTATGGACCACCCATACATCCCAAGGGGAAAAGGACCCTGGGATGG
>JAPDSC010080364.1:662-14895 GCA_026290005.1 Latrodectus geometricus
TATATATATATATATATATATATATATATATATATATAACATGCAAATCAAAACAGTTTTGGCATTTTAGACTTTTGAACGCCATTATTAATTTATTGACTATTAACGATGGTTTTTTTACTTCAAGAATTGTGCTTGATTTTTTTAGTTTATCTCATAGACAAAATCTATGCTTGACTCCCACCAGTTTAGTTTTTACTTTATAGGGGTGTATAACTGTCAAATCGATAATATGTGCTAAATGATTTAATCTTTACAAATATGTATAGTGTAAGAAATAAGTTGGATCAAATTTATTCATTTTATTACTTAAGGTAATGTTTTCCTCAGGCATCAATTTAACCATATGCGTAATAATTGCAGGTGATTTACATAACATTTCAATTTAAGTTTAATAACTAGGTTTAAAATTGAATTCAAAATAAGAAATTTGTAATAATTTAGTACTACCTCATAAAATAATGGAATTTAAGGCTAATTTTACAAATTATAATGCAATTATGTGTTTTGTCGAAGTGGAAAACAATTTCGATTTTTAAGTTTAATGAAATATTATGTAAGGAAACAGTTTTCTAAATATTAAAAAAATTCTAAAATATTAAAGGATAAGGATCTTATATTCATGAAAGACCTGTGATAAGCTAATCGTGTTTCAAAGATTGTTAGGATTAAACTCATTATCAATGACAGGAAGGAATGTTTAAAGTAATTAACGAGGAGATAAATTAGTATTAACAAAATAGAGAAGAAGGAGGATTATTAACCTGAAGAAAACTAAAAATCTCCAGTATGCTAAAATTCATAATACCGAAAATATTTTGATTATGTTAGAAAAAAATTATTAAAGTTATTTAAAATTATTAAGAATCTAGGATGTTTTGAAACTATATTGGTTATGAAAAAATAAAAGCTTAATAACAACCTGAATTAAGAGAGACCAAAATTAGGTTGGAAATTAAAAACTATTAATTTTGAAACATAAAAAATATTATGTGTTTTCTAACATTAATACCAAAGCTTTTATAATAAAATATTCCTGTTTATTAGTTCATTATATAAAATTCAATTAAAATATTTTGTTTCATTCAATAAAGAAATGTATATATGTTCTTCTAAAACCTCAATTTATAGAAGAAGAAAACTCAATTTGAGATAATACAGATTTAAATTGGTATTAACTACAAGGAATATTTTTGTGTGTGTGTTAATAATAGAAAGTTGTCATTGTGTCACTCTTGAATTCACAAAGCAAATAGTTGAAAAGATTTTTCTATTTAAACATTTAACAAGGAACACTTCCTACAAAATTTTCATTCATAATGGGTTGATTTCGCGAATTATAAGTGAAGATATCCAGAATCCTTCCATGCATTTATACAGACAGGATTGGACAAAAGAAAAAAACATAAATGATCATTTTTTGCTTATCAGTGATGGAGATAATAAATAAGCAATATCTCCTTCGAAGAGCTTTTAATTGTCAATTAACTGCAGTAAATCACAACCTGTGGCTATTTGCATGAAATGTCATGAAAAAAATGTCCGGACTTCTTTTCTGATTTGGGATCGCTGAGAAAAAATATAACAAAAGTCCAAAAGATATTTAATAGACTAACATTTTTATCACTAAAACTTTAAATAAATATTTGATGGGATACCAATACCACTAATGATAATTGATTATTTTAGTCCTGATAAAACAATCAAGAAGAATAAAATCATTATTAAAAAAAGTCATTTGGTCACAAGTTTGTTTTCCGATTTTTGCAATATTTTCTTGATTTGTATCAAATTTTGCAGATCAATACATAGAGCCACATTTCAACTATGTAATTTTGTGATACTGTAATTATATTTTAAGCTAAAATTCCAATCAACTTCTCATATCAATAAAAAGTATTATACTTTCCAATATCGTACACTCGGTTAAATGCAATTCCGATCAAGGATTTGAGTTTTTAACTATGAGCTAAACTTAATGGACTAAAAATAGAATGTTGTCAAGCCTCTTTTCCACGTTTATCGCATATTCAATCTTGGGTTATACTTGCTAAAGATCATTTAATTTATCTCTACCCAAATAATTTTTTTTGTCTAGTTAGAGAATTTCCACAAGTTTTAATTTCTACTCATTTGATGACAATGAAAAAAAAATTGAATCATTTATAACTTGACATTTATTGAGATCTTAACCAAACTTCTATGAAACACGACTGAGATTTGATAATTATTATTGAATACATTTTTTTAGTTGTATGTAACTCTTTATTTTTTAAGATCTTTTTATATGAACGAATAAGCTTGATATTTATGAAACAAACATTAATAAAATCTAACGTTATTTATATTATTAACTGAATTATGTAATGCTTGAAATTTATCTATATTGTAACCTATGTTATATCAAAGTCTTCCACAATCTGGTAATTGGTGGTAGTAAGAATATTTGCTGAATACACTGTATATCTTAACATTTATCGAGATTTTAACTAACAATATAACAACGATATTATCTGGTAATGAGTATGTGGAAGCATATTTGTGAAGTATGTATTATTTGATATCTATTAAAATGTTATTCATATTGTATCAAATATTGTCTGGTAATTGGTGATAGTGAAAATAATTTTTAGAATTATGTATCTCTTTAGATTTATTGAAATTGTAAATAACCTAGCACAAAACACAGCATTCACAAATTACTGATTGTACGAACAAACATTTTTTTTTAAATTCAAACAGTACCTTAAAATTTTTAGAGCCAGCCATCTGATATTTTGAAATCTTTTAGTTCAACTTCATAGCAAAACCAACTTCACGGAAAAGCAGTTTCTAGTTTAGATTGTTGTCTGTAATATATTCGAAAAAAAGGTTATAGTTTCCTTTTTCAGATTTTTAAAATTATCGAGAGATCGTTCTTTGTAATTCCACATTTTTTGGCAATTTTTGTCTTTAATATATTTTTGCCTATTTTCAGAATTTCCTTTTTTACTTCAACTGATAAACACGTTCGTTTCTTCAACTGTGGCAAACTTCCTAAGTTGAGTTATTCAAATAAAACGAAACCACAACTATAGAACAAGAGATTACCAACATTTAAAGAATGTTTCCCCTATCTATGTTCTAACGTATGGGGAGGAGAGAAGAATTTTTTTCTCCTTTATTGGTCATTCGTACGGAAAAGATAGAAATTGAATTCAGCTCCACAGTTTTTTCTCATCAAATGCCAGATATTCATAGATCTCATCAAATGCCAGATCTCATCAAATGTGTCTTCGAAAATTGTTCCCAAAATGTCTTAATTGCTTGTATGCCTCCCTTCATTGTTCAAGAATGAATCAAGTTCTCAGGCTTAAATAAAAAGGAATCAAAAATATATTGAAAAAAAATGTTATATAAAAAATAAAAAACGAAAATAAAAAAGTGTGTCAGAATCGAAAGTTCGCAAAAGAAGAGAATTTTTTCAAAATTTTAGTTCATAAATGGGAGTAAAATTTATTATTTTGTCTGTGGGGCCAAGCCCCTAGTTCGTAAAAGCCTGAATTTTTGTTACTTAGAGGTTCCTAAAAACGAGCGCCCACTGAATTTGCTGACTCATGTAGTGACTGATATTTACCTATGTTGCACAAAATTTTAATATCAGCTGAATACGAGAAGTAGTGAAAATATTTGTTGAGACACATACATCTTGGCATGTTCCCAGTTTTTAATCCCCTTTACATCGAATACAACTGTTATCTGAAGAGCAAACATCAAGTTCTGGAATATTTTCTTCTTAAATATCGATTTAAATTTTATGTGTCTGTAGATAAGAGCTCATTTTTTAAGTTTAAATAACGTATTCTCTGAAATTTATTTTATTTTCACTGAATGAATTATGCATTTAATAGTATTGTATAATGGTGGAAAATATAATAAAACAATTCATGTTTGTTAAACATTAACTTTCATAAATTCAATTTTAAATATGTTTGCTTTTTCCATTGAAGATTTACTGAATCAAACTTAAAAAAGTTTTCAGTACTAAAGGCTGAAATAATAACTGGAAATTTTCAATTACAAAATAAGACAACTTTAGAATGATAAATTTTATTTTCATACTTTTTAAATTAAAAAAAAGTTTTTTTTAAATTAACGAAAATAAATTTTAAGTAAACTTTTGTTAAGATACTAGATTTTAGGGCTAAAGATCAAGATGAATTTTAGACTTTTTTACCATAAAAAATTTAAAAATGCAACGGAAAAATATATTTATAAAATTTCACTAATTTCTTAATATAAATCATTAGATTATGATTTGAGCAAAATCCTCATGTTGACTAGATTTTCAACAATCCTAGATTATATATATATATATATATATATATATATATATATATATATATATATTAAATTCAATACTGTAAATGAATATTAAGGCACATAACTTAATGCAGTAAACTATCAAATAATTACTTAACTTGATAATAAGGATGTCATATCCGCTAGTAGATTACTTCGTGACTTTTTTAGGAATCTGATTTTTTTAGATTTCAATTTACATTTGCATTCCTTACACAGAAATTATTTTTCATTTTAATGTCCATTTGCACAGAATTTCATTTAAAATCTTTTTTAATCTAAAAGTTAATATATCATTTAAAATATGGTAAGAAAATATGTTCTTAAATTTAGTTGTTGCAGTAATTCAAACTTTGCAAAATTTTATATATTGTGTTTTCTTTGACACGCACATGCATTCAACAAAAAAGAAGAGATGATCTGTAAAAAAAAATATTTTTTTAAAAGATAGAATTTCAATTTAATGAAAAATATGAAAAAATATGATTCTTATTATGAATAAATTGTGAAATTTTTATATTCAATATTTTTGATAGTATTGTTTTGTATAATAAAACATACACTACTGGCCATTAAAATTGCTGCACCAAGAAGGCGACATGCTACAAACGTGAAATTTATAGGAAAGGAAGAAAGTGCTGTGATATGCAAATGATTAGCTTTTCAGCGCATTCAGACAAAGCAGGCGCAAGTAGCGACACCTACATTGTGTTTAAATGAGGAAATTGTTCAGTCGGTTCCTCATACACAAATTGCATTTGAACGTTGTTGCCTCGTGAAAGGTTGTTGTGATACCTCGTGTAAGAAGGAGAAATGCGTACCAGCACGTTTCTGACTTTGATAAAGGTCAAATCGCAGCGTACCGGGATTGCGGTTTATCTTATCGCAGTATTGCTGCTGGCGTAGGTTGAGATCCAATGACTGTTAGCAGAATATGGAATCGATGGGTTCATTACGGTAATACGAAACGCCATGCGGGATCTCAACGGCACCTATCACTAGCAGCTGAGAAGACAGGCATATTATCCGCATGGCCGTAATGGATCGTGCAACCACATCACGAGCCGTGAGTCAAGAAACGGGGTCGTTTGGATGACAACAAGTGTTTGCACGAACAGTTCGACGACGTTTGATGCAGCATGGACTCTCAGGTCGGAGACCATAGCTGCGGCTACCCTTGACGCTGCGTCATAGACAAGAGCGCCTTCAATGGTGGGATCAAAGACGAACCTGGGCGCACGAATGACGAGACGTCATCTTTTCAGATGAATCCAGGTTCTGTGTACAGCATCATGATGGTCGCATAAGTGTTTGGCGGCATCGTGGTGAACGCACTCTGGCAGCGTGCATTCGTCATCGTCAAACTGGCCCATCACCTGGCGTGATGGTATGGGGTGCCATTGGATACATGTCTCGATCACCTCTTGTTCGCATTGACGGTGCTTTGAACAGTGCACGTTACATTTCTGGTGTGTTACGACCCGCGGCTCTACCCTTTATTCGAGCCCTGCGAAACCCTACGTTTCAGCAGGATAATGCCCGACCGCATGTTGACGGTATTGTACGGACCGTCCTTGATACGGAACATGTTCGGCTGTTGCCCTAGCCAGCACGTTCTCCAGATCTTTCACCAATAGAAAACGTCTGGTCAATGGTTGCCGAGTGACTGGCTCGTCACTAAACGCCAGTCACTACGGTTGATGAACTGTGGCATCGTGTTGAAGCTGCATGGGCATCTGTACCTGTACATGTAATCCAATCTCTGTGTGACGCAATGCCCAGGCGTACAACTGCTGTTATTACTGCCAGTGGTGGTTGTTCTGGGTACTGATTTCTCAAGATCTATCCAGCCAATTTTTTTTGAAAATTTAATCACTTGTTATTTCTAGTATAATATATTTGTCCAATAAATATTTTTTTGTTGTCTGCATTTCTTTCTGGTGTAGCAATTTTAATGGCCAGTAGTGTATATTAAAAGCTATTTTTAAAAAAAATAATTTAAGTTATATATTCATTATTTTCAATTTTATGCATTTAAGCATTCTCTCTTTCTTAACATTATATAATGTTAACAAAGTAGGTTTATTCTATAAAATGTATTTAGGAACAAACTAAAACGTGAATTTGAAACTCTATGAAAAAATCATCTTTTTATTGTGTACGATTACCATGACGACTGCAATATCCCAGGAATTGAGATTACTTTACATTGCATGTGTTTTACTATAATTATTGTAAGAAGTCAATAATTTATTGAACAGAGATAATCAATCTTTTTATAGGATTGTATCTTAGCAATCAATATACTAAATTTGTTTCATTCCTAACTTGTATACAATCTAATACTGTAAAAAATTGGGTCATATGTCGGGAAAAATAAGACATTATAGGAAATGTATAAAATTATTTAATTATACATAAAATGTCATTTATGAGGTAAATTCCTTAATTATTCAATAAAATTATAAATGTTAAAACGTTACCACTATTCCTTGAATAATTTTTCTGCAAAATATAAATGATGCTAATAGTTAAAATAATATACCATAAAAATGAATTAAACTTTTATAGAAAAATGTTATCGTTTACTTACTTAATTTTACATTTTTAATTTTCTTTGATCACGTTCTAAAAATTAGCAATGAATTTAAAGATAAATTATTTTCAATAATAACTTGACATTATACAATAAAATGACTTATTGTAAAATTATTTATTTGTATGTAAATCAAAAGAAATAATTTTAAAAATATTATATTCTCAATTCAATTTTTTAACTTTACATGACATTGCTTAAATTTGAAAAATCATTCTAACAATTATGATTTTATTTATAAAAAAAATTCAAAATTAATATTTTACGTAAAAAATTCGAAGTTTAGATTTATTGCATGCATTCTAGCAAATTATAGATGTGAATTTAACATTTTGGTTGATAAAGTGAATAGCAGCTTTACAAAATTTAAAGAAGCGTCTTTGCTCAATGAAAATTAAGTATATATTAAGAACAGTAATATTAAATGTTTGCTAAAGCATTTTGAATTTTATAAAGTTTATTTTATTTCTTGATATTCGTATTAAGTCATAGCACATACTGGGAATAGAGACTTTTAAAGTAATTTAACCATTTAAATATATTTTATACATACATCAAATCGTTAGTTATAAAAGTAGTCAACAGATATAATATTTAAATTCTTAAGTACGTAATTTAATGAGGTAACATATATTTAAATATGAAAAAATATAAAACTGTTTTTGTTTGAAAAAGATTTTTGTACTTCTACCAAATATGCATCACTAAGAAATACCTCAGGTAATACAGTAAAATCTATTTAATTAATAGCAAGTTTTCAAAAGAAGAGAAAAATTAAAATTACAGTTTCTTGTGAAGTGTAGATCATGAAAAAAATCAGTGGTTAGTGTAATTACTATTGCTATTATTAACGGTGCGACAATACTTGACATAGATTCTAATATGTTTAGATATATACTAAATTTACCTCAATGCATGCTGCTTTCACATATTTCCAAAACTTATCTGATTTAATAGAGGGAACAGTATACCAGCTAGTGGTTTCACTAATATTGCCAATACATTTTCAACAAACATTACATCAGGAGAGCAAGCTTGCCTGGGAAGCAATCTATCAAATGGATAATGAAGAGTTTCTGAGCATTGTGCGTTATATGCTGATGACATGATGCTGTGGAAGGAAAGAGTTTCAAGAGTGCTTAAAACTGCTCGATTTGATGTTCGGTTTATTGGCAATGCCTAATAGGATGACAAAAGTTGAAATCAAATACCAGCCTAAATCATGATAGTAGGTGTAGGATCAGTGTTGTGATGAATTCTGGAGGCTCTTACCATAATGTATCAGACTCGTATTCAACTATTGTAGACAGAAGAGATTCGTCATCAATGTGGTAATATTTTTTCCTCAAAATTCCACTGAGATGCAAGCGGTTTCAACTTGTACGAGCAGATACTAAATGTTGAATATAGGTCATAATGAGTTGTGCTATGCTTCATGAGGAGTTTTTCTATTCAATATTTCCATGCGCACAATATGCATTTCATGACGTGCAATTGCGTGAGGAACTGCTTGTAATTGCTTTAATCAAATCAACATTATCTCTTGCATCCAGAAATTACAGATTCATATCACAGTTGCTTATATTCGAATTGTAAGATCAGTAATTTTTTTGAAGTATAATATGTTACACCTAAGAGCTTACTATCCTCCCTCCATAGATGTCAGAAACTTGTTCAAAGGACTCTCGATTTTTTCACCAGTACTAAATAGCAATTTATGAAAAATAACAAACCTAAAAACAACTGTCAACTTTTCAATCAAAAATATCCTCTTACCTTATATAATAATTATTTGTGCTACTCAATCACTCATGGGTTACGTGGCCACTGCAATACTAAGAATTTGTATGTCTGATCACCACAATTTCATGATTTAAAATAACCATGATTTGGATTCTTCCATGCCCATGATTTGGTTTTTGTATTTTTTATAGCCAGCATAGTATACATACATTGTCAATTAAATTTTTTTATGTTGAACTTTATTGATATTTCCCTCTTAGTGTCAGAGTATGTAACATTTTTTTCTATCGCACATGGATCAATGACATATATTTTAATTATCTTCCTGTGTTCGGGAGATACCAATCAGCTATTATGTATTTATTTATGGAAAGTGTGAGAAATGTCTTTCCCAACAAAGTATCACTATTTATGCTTGGCATAATACATAAATATTTAGGACGACTGGAGTTTCCTTCCATCAATATCTATCTATCTATCTATCATATATGTACATATAATCTCTTTTAATGCTAGTAGTTATGAATCGGGATTCGATAACCCTAAAGGTTATGAATGTTTATAATAACGTAATTAAATTTGGGCAAAAATCATCTATTGATCAAAAATGTCAGTAAAATTTCGATTAAAAGGGGGGAAATAGTTGAGAGTCTATGAAAACAATGGAGTATAATCTTTCAAAAACTAAAATCCTTTTCTCATTTTAGACCTTGGAAATAAACACTTATAAGCTCCATTTGATTACAGTACAAATCTCGTACATTAAATATATAAAAAAAAATATATGATATTTTATACATTTTGTAACATACATGATATTTTATATATTTATCCTTAACAAAAGAAAATTTTGAATGTTCTCTTTCTTATAAGTTGTTTGAATTTATATCATACCTGATTATAAAATTAGATATTTATTTGTTCCCTTATTGCACTGTTTATAAATTTAAATGAAATATTTGCTCAGACTCTTGTATGCATTTAATATAAAATTCCTTACTTATAGTTTTTCTCAATTATCTCAATTATTATTAATTAACACAGTTAAATAAAACACCATAAAGAATAATGCATTGAAGAAGTCCATTAAAAGTAGATATAATACTACAATATAATCGTTGCTAAAAATAAAAGCATAAAGAGGCAATTTTTCGTAGAAGATTAAATTTATACGTAATAATACATTAAGAATTTTTTTTACAAAGGAAAATACATTGAAATGGGAAAATTATTTCATATATAATTTACCACTATACAGAATATATGATAATTTTACACATAAAAATATACAAGAATATCATTTTAGGATTAATTAACAATCAAAGTTTATTTTAAATGCCATCTATTTATAAATATTGCTTAAGGATACGTTTGGTTTAAACGTAAATCCGATTTTATTCTTTTCCGATCCTATAGCGTATTTATGGAAATTACAGAAATCCTTATGCTTGAATTCTAAAATAACTATAAGGGTTCATCAGTATTGCATGGGTTTTACAATTTGTTTACTTTTATTGTATGTAATTTAATAACAAAGTAATTTTAAACTGTCATCAAAAATTCATAGCTTGGAATAAATTTATAATTACCATTTCAGTAATTATCTTTAAAATATTATAAGCTATAAAATAATGATTGAATTGCTAAAAAAATAGTTATGAGAAATATTGTTTCTGATATAAAAGTAATTAAAAATAAATTTATCATCTTAATTGTTATTTTTGTTATTATGTTTATTATTAATAATATATCCTTAATTTTTTAATAGTTTAATTTAAGCTATAAATACTCAGATTAATAAATATGATAGATCAATTTGAAAATATAGTCATTTATTTTAAGTTTGCAGTGAACGTATTACAAATGCAGTTCCTAAAACAATATCATAATAAAATATTTATTTTAAAGTTGAAAAATGATGCATCCTCATGGGTCTAGGAAATTCTCATTTTTCTTCGTTAGTCTTTTAAAAATTTTGTTCTTTGAATTATTTCAAATAACATTTTTGACATGAAAAGGGAGGACATTTTTTGTAAATGCATACTATAATTTAAATTTTTATTGATCTCTCAGTCGACTGGAAAAATTCACTACAGTCAGCTTAATGTTTCTATTTTTTCATGAAGGAGAATTAAAAAGTATATAAAGTAAAAAAAATCCCCCTTGCGTGTGCATTTCTTTTATTTAAACACTTAAAATAATCTACAACAGTTAATACAAAATTTTAATTTAATTTTTGTAAGTTGATGATAAAATGCTACACTCATTATTTCTATGGGGAAAAAAAACTCGGTGAACATAAGAATAAATATGATTCCTCAATAACATAAAACTTTTATTTAAAACTTACACCAATTTAACACCAACTCCAAAATGACTATAGTTCTATGACATTACATGTTTCAAAATTTATAAATAATATCTATAAAGAAGTTCATTTGAATATATTTTTTAAATTATGAAGGTAATTTCGTTTGAAAAGCTGTTATGTATATTTATAAGGAACTTTGATAAAATTAAATGAAATCTACGAGAAGGAAATAAGATAAATCACACGTTATTGTTTAGATTTTATGAAATGAATATTTTCAATCATATAGCACCACTTTTTCTTTGAAGAGTCTTAAAATATCTAAAGATAAAAAGTCGCTTGTCTGGATTTCTAAATTCGGGGAACGTGTCTTTACGATTATTTTTTATTATGCTCAATATTAATTATTCTTCTAGAAAATATTTATACGCATAAAATTTAAAAATTATTATGCTATTTGAGATCTAAATAGTATATACAAAATTTATGAATAATATAATTTTTATTAATATGTGTCTTAAATTAGGAAGGTAAATTTATTTAGAAATTTTTTCTATATTTCTAAGGCATATTTTGATAAAGACAAGAAGAATGTACGAGGAAAAAGAAAATAAACCACTGATTTGTTTTATTATTTAGCTTCATGCGAAAGTAAAATTTTCAAATTGTCTTTAACTTACATCTAAATTTTCAAATTTTTCATTTTAAATTAATTTAAAGTGCGAAACATTAAAATTAAAACTTTTCAGTACGTTTATGTATTTTAAATCTTTAGAATGTGTTTTTACATTTATTATTGTTATTTATTAATATGTTCAATATTAATAGTACTTCTTGAATGTTTAAAATATTTTTATTTCTCTTAAAAATTGTTAAATACATATGAAGAAATATGTAGTAAATGTATTTTAATAAATCATTCTTTTATAAATTGAAGCACTAATATGCCTACAAAATAGGAAATCAGTTTTTAAAACATCTGAATTAATCTTCATAGAAAATATATTTGAAAGTTTCTCCAGTATGTGATAAATATGTGGAGACTACTATAAAGTTGAATTTACAAATTTCAATTATCATTCAATGCAAATTAATTAAAAAGATATATTATTTTTAATAATTTAAATGCATACTTAATAAAATCATTATTTTAATTTATAGTAAGTGCAATAATTGAACAAATAGCTCTTGCAAATTTTACACGTGTTGCATTTTATTTTTAACACTTCTCCAAATTGATTAATTGATTTAATGAATTTGTATAAAATATCGTAATTTTCATCATATATTTATTCCCATTAAGGATGTGAGTCAGTACAATATTCCTAGAATTTATTTAAAACCTTATGTAAAACAAGCATGATTACACTTTAAGGTTACTGTGTACTATTCAAAAACTGTAAAAAAATTCAATTTTATGGAGGTGTTTTTTTTGTTTTTTTTTTTTTTTTGCTAAATAAATTACTTTAAAATAGATTCAAAGAATATAAACTTTTGAGCATTGGATAAATGAAATGTGTAATGTTCTCATAATAATTAATTCAGATCCTATAGAATCATTACTGTTTTGTTAATCTTTTTAATTTTCTTATCACATTGATACAGAAAAATTATTTTATTCTATATCAATGTCATCAGGTTTCATAGTAAAATTACATTTAAAACTAGAAAAAAAGGTAGAATAAATTTTCCTTAATGTACAATAAAATTATTCAATACAATGTTATTCATCATTTACCTGATTTATAAAAAGATATAAACTTAAATTAAGTTTTAATTTAAATTACATGAAAAATATTTTGAAATAATAAGTAATGAAAAAGTTGTTATACATCACCTTTACTTGATCACTGATATTGCAATAAACATTCATATTAATGCGCTTAATAGTTTCTTACTTTATTGTTCCTTAAAAATGTTCTTTAATAATAAATGTATTTAATTACACTTAAATTTAAAAGTAACTTTACATTATTATAGGAAATCAGACTTTGTAAAGTATTTTATGATATGTATATGATATATAATTATGGAAAATTTAAAAATGACTTATTAATAAAACAGTTTTTAAAACTTGAATGGAGAATTTAATCTTATTAATAAAATTCATTTTATTTTAATTTTAAGTTGCATTTTCATTGAATCTCAAGACATTTTTAGAAATTAAGTTAATGGATATAATTATTTTTAGATTTTAATTTTAAAATCATAAATTTGCAAGTATTGACAACACCAATTACGAAAAATATGTTGCACTTTTGGAAATTTTTAAAAACACTTATTTTATGAAGTTTATAAAAAAAATTATTTTATGATGGTATCATTTAAAAAATTTAGATTCTGTTAATATTTTTGATTTTTAACAGTAATAAGTTGCAAATAAATAATTTTCTAAAATTTAAATTTATAGATTAGGGAATTATTTAATTTTGATTTACAATTTACGAATGGATCATTTAATAACTTTTTTTTTTACAATTTTAAAGGTTAGTTTGTAAAAGATGATTAATGTTTCATGGTTGCCTTTAAATGTGATGTATTTTAAAACAATCATTATGTAAAAGTTCATTACATCAGAAATACCCAATAGATTACGTTCCTATTCTTCAGTTATGGTTTTACGTGTCTAATGCTCCATTTAATTATTCTTACTGACACTTTAATTTTAATAGTTTGCATAACTAGACATGGATATTTCTAGGCGTGTATGGGTGTGTTACTGCTAAAGCTAGAAAACTGTTAATGTGGGCATTAGCTGGTTAATCTGCAGATTAATTAATTGATTTTCTTCATTAAAGTTTAGAAAATTAAGTGTTTTCTGCATTAAACATAAATACATTATAACAATTTCTCGATCATTATAATTCAAATGTTGACTGTTGAAAAGATGATACTATGAGATAATTCATTAATTACGTTTTAACTTTATTATTTATATATTGGAAAATATGCAATAGTATATTAATTTCCTTCTTAAGAATAATATTTCAAAACATTTTATATATACATATTTTTTATAGATGTTAATTGGTCGATCATTGATTCTATCATAATTTATTGACTATTTTATTGTATTAGTTTCATACTTCTGGTACGTAAAAATAAATAAAAGGATGTTAAATTAAGTGAATATAAAAATAAGATTATTTTATTAAGTGAAGTTCTTATTTTCACTTTAACAAATGCCTCATAGATATTCTGCAGAATATCTAGGTAATTTACAGATAAACATGGTAATTTGA
>JAPDSC010080366.1:0-23502 GCA_026290005.1 Latrodectus geometricus
AATCATAAATATGAATGCTTATCAAACATAATTGTTTTCTAGACTTTTAATTCTTTATATAGCATATAATGTAAACATTTGTAAGAAAAAATAGAAATGTAAATATTTGAAAATATCTTTAAAATAATCAATAAAACCTTGAAATAATTTACCAATAAGATCTCTCCTATGAAAGCCAGGAGAATATTCCAAAAGTAACGGATAAAAATTTCTGAAATTAACATTATGAAAGAACCAAAAAAGAAACTAATTCAAAGAAAGTAAAATTTCAGAATTATCTGAATGATTTGAGAACAAAGATATATATAAATTATGCAAATAAAGTTTACATTTTATTAACTTCTTTTAATAAAATTGAGTACATTAGAAAAATAAAACATCACGGTATGATTAGATCCATAACGAACCAACAAGCAAGCAGATTATGAAACACGAAAGTGAAATTTCCTAAAGTGAATAAAACACATTTATGACGGAAGTTTTACACCACTATCTATCTTTATATCGCACAATTGATTTATCCACATAAGATAACGATATATTTTGCACGATAAGAGTTCAAAATTCAAATACCGATGTGATAAAATAAGAAAATTGAAACATTACAATATAATCAATCAACCTCTAGGTTTACAAAATAATAGAATCAATAAATGAAAGCAAAACTGGATAATTCTTTACCGTGAAATTATATCTATTCTAAGATAAACTATAATCTATTATACTTGTTCTAAAGGAAATTATACATAAAATACAACTTTACAAACACAGAAGATTGGAATATTCCAAATTCAAAAAAAGGAAATCTTAAAAATTTTTTCAAGTCATAAAATTAAAGTTTTGAATATAAAGAAGAAACATAATAATATTACGGAGAGAAAAATATAATTGCGATTAAATTGTAACTCTAATTTGATTGAAAACATGCTTCACTTAAAAACTCGTAGTCTGAAGAAATTTTGCTTGCTTCTTATGGTTTGGTTATTCCAACTATGAATCAATAAAAGGAATACAACATCCTGTTGAATAAACAACTAAAACTAACAAAGAAAGAACTAGAGATCTTTCTTTGATCAAAATGCAAGAATTATTCATTGAAGAAAATATTTTTTTGATAAAGAATTATAGATTTTCGTTTATCGAAATTCTTTTCACATCTGACTAATATAAAATTCAATGTTACTAGATACATTGACTAATGCATACTACACATTATATGATAAAAAACAAAAATTTAGCGAATTTTCGGAAAAACATTTTGTTCTTGCAAAAGAAAAATCAAAAATATTTCTTTAAAAACAATTTAGTTTTCACGAACTTCATAACCGGATTTCTTTGTAAAACTTTTTCAGCGATTTCCAGCTAAAATGGAAACAAAATGGGTTTTTTATTTAATTGTTTAGGGAAAAACAGCAATTCAGAAAAATAAATATATTTACTATTAACTCAATTTTTCATTTTTTTTTTTGTTTGTTTCAAATATAAGTAATGTGGTCTTACGTTAAGATTAATTTAAAAATATCAAATGAGATGTGAAACGTTTAAAAATTATTAAACATAAAAATCGGAACTACTTTCATTCCTTTTCCCATGCATAACAATCATCAGCGTATACAGAAAAGCGTAAACGCATTCACTGCAGTTAAAAAACGATACCTTTTTAAAATTAAAAAGTTGAATAGAAAAAAATCGATATTTTCTTTATAATAATAATAATACAATAATAATAAAACACACACACATACATACACAAGAGGGATTTGTAAAAAGAAGAATCTGATATACATCGCATCTCCACAATTACGTACAGATAACAATTTTGAAAACAATGAAAAACTAACCTCACCTTCTTTTTTCAAGCAAGAAAAATTAGAAAACGCCTCCCTCCCCCAAGTGCTAACCAGGCTAGCAAGCTGGTAATATGGAGTACGCTGCTCCCATTTTTCCAACTAAACCATAATTTGGTGGGGAATCAGTCTTCCTCAATACACACATGCAATAGGTCCCGCTTATAGGGTAGGTAACCATTCATAGTTAATTCATACATGGAAAGGACAAAGAAAGGAGAGAGCGAGAAGTAGATCCATGCCTGAACCAGGATTCGAACCCAGGACCTCCCTCTGGACAAGATGGGCGGCTCGGGAACGGTATTAAGGCATTTAAATTAATTATGGTGCAGAACAAGAAACTTTAATACGAGTAAAAATCAGTATTTTAAACTGTTAAATCGGTAAAATACGTTTAAAGTAAAATCACAAACCCCTCAATCAAAATTTCGGAAGGAAACATAGCCTTGAAACATTCGCTAGAGAGCAACATCCTGATACTTAATTCATTTCATTTCGAGAAGATATGCTAAATTCAACCCCGTAAAAAATTGTCAGCAAATGGAATAGATTTTATTTATATACAGATACAGATGTGTAATAATACATGTTTAAAAAAATGAAAGATTTTGTGCAATTACATTAATACATATCAATTGAAAATTACTTATTTTGTTGAAGTTCATAAGGACATGCTACAAGTAATCTTCATATAGTTTTACAAATTTAGAATATAATGAATAGGTAAAATAATAAGGTACCAAAATTTCAAGAAACTTAATTACAAATCCATCACTGATGGAAATATTGCGTTTTCTGAAATCTCTCCATGAATGAATCTTAAAACATTCAAGTCATTGAATTTCAGGTACACAAAAAGATACTTAATAGATTTTAAAAAATTGTCAATTAAAAAAATTAATATATTAAATGAAAAAACAAATTTAAAAAAAGGAGAAATTAATATTTTTTACATAAGATTTATTTAAAATAAGAAATAATGAAAAATATTATTTGATAACAAACAGAAAATTTAAATGTTGATTAGCAAAGTTTATTTGAAAGCTTTTACTCACTAAATGAGTTTGAGTGAAGCATGATGAAAATATGGAATGAATGAAATAGAGAAAATTAAAATGAGATTTCAAGCAAACAGAAATATATCACTTCTGATAAAAATATTTAGAATCAAAACAAAAATAAAGGAAGCAATATACTTAATAAAAAAAAAATTTTAGCGAAATAATAAACCTCAAACGAAGGAAGGATTATAAATATGACAGTCACGTTTAATATGACAAGTGAAAAATCCAGAATGAGAAAAAAAAATAATAATAAATATATATGAAGTTTGGTACCCTTCATGCATTATGATCAAAATCGTTTAGTGCAATTCACATTGCTTAAAGCAGCTTGAAGCTATATATATATATAAAAAAAAAAAATACCGCAGAGTTTACTTTATTATATAGCAAACCGACTGTATTTTCGTAAAGGCACTGAACTTCAGAGCAGTCTTCTCAAATTAGAAATAAAACTTTGAAATATAAGATATTAGAAATAAAACTTTAAAATATAAATTGTACGCATAGAGATAATAGAAATGTATAAAAATTCTTTAATATACAGCTAGTATCTCTTATTCTTGTATAAATTAGGTAATAGCTTTCATTTGTATATTTATGGAATTTTATTAAATATTAAAAATAAATATTGAGAAATTTTCTTTTTCGAATCTTAAGAAAATGATTAACAATTATTTTAATTGTTAATCATAATAATTATGATTAACAATTATTTTAAAATTTATTTTTCGTAAATTAAATTCAATTGCAATGGATTTAGAAAGTACTCAATTAATAATTCATAGCATTATTATTTCTGTATTTATTAATAATTTATTAAATACAGTGAATTATCTGAATTTGACTATGATTTTAAAATTATTATGCTGTTTCAACTCATTTGGGAATACGCAAATGAAAATGTTTAAAGAAATTCGAAATATCTAATTTTTTTTAACTTAATCTGGACCTATTTTTTAAAATGCACGCCAAATCATTATAACTATTTAGGTGGGTGTTAAACCCAAGAACTGTTGAATTAAAAATAAGAATGACCATTTAATTTAACAGCTTAAGTTTTCTTCTATTCTTTTATTTTAGGAAATATCTTTATATTTAGCTTTAAAAAAAACTTCAGATTTCATAACTGCATTTGTGTGTGCCACTGATGATGATGATGATGATAATAATAATAATAATAACAATATATCAGATGGTGCAACCACTCCTTTTTTATTTAAGGTTTTTATTGTCACTTGTAAGTTAACCTGGAAACTAGGAGTTTAAGTCACCATCTGCATAGCATCCCTGTACAAGTGGAAGGCAGGCATAAAAGCAAGAGTTAAACAAATTATTATAAAGACATTCAACTTAAACTTTTTTTTTGTCGAGTGCCAGCCAGACTGGCAGTATGGGTGCGCTGCTCCACTTTTTCAACTGAACCGCAAATGGGTGTGGAGTTCGACTTCCTCAGTACAAACATGCCATGGGTATCCGTTTATAGGGTAGGCAACCATTCATGCAAGGAAAGGACAAAGACAGAAGAGAGAAAGTACATCCATGCCCGATCGGGATTTGAACCCAGACCTACCTATCCGTAGTCAGGAACGCTGGCCACTAGATAGAGTACGCGGCAAATTAAGCATTTCGTCAGTTATTTTAGAATAGCTTATATTAATGTTTCATTTTAAAAGTATCATAAAATAAGAAGCTTGAGAAATAAACTGAAAAACATGAAATTATTTCCACGACATGGAATTATTATTCATAAAAACAAAAAACATAAACATGTCTTACTTTATTATTTCTAAAATTTTACTAGTATGCTTTACTAATATATCGTTGCTTAACAGAATTAAACAACGACAGAAAAAATGATATCAAGTTTTAAAATAAAATATGTACAAAAATGTCAGTTTCAACACAGTAATGATAATAAAAATACTTTTGAAGCAAAAACTAGTTGTTTCAAAACACATACAATTTTATTTACAATTTATACAATAAAAAACAATCGAAATTATAAAAGAATAGATAATATTATTCTTTTGTAATTTCGATTGCTAATTTTACTACGAGGTTTTGATTTTGTGAAAGATAAATTTTATTTTATATCGAGAGCAAAATCACGATAAGAATTTATAATTAATTTTTATATGTATGTATACAACCTTGAAGGAAAACCAAATACCAATAACTGACATGCCTGTCTGTGTCTAAACTGGACGAAGGACACAAATAACTCTATCTTCATTTACTTAATTAAACAAGAATTTATAAATATAAAGCGGCGATTTATAAAGATAATAAACTGGAGGAAATGAATGGAACTTTTGAAAACATTTTTAATGGTAGAAATGTAGAAATTTCTTACATTAATTATTTTTAATAAATATTATATTACTCATTTACATTAATTTTTATGGATCGAATGAATAACCACATAAATTTAAATAATTTATGCTTGGACCAAAGTACATTCAAAAAATGTTTAGGGAAAAAAAAAAAAAACACACACACACACACAATCAAAATTATATTAAGATTAATTATAATTATTAAATATATAGGTTGTAAACTTAATTAATATATTTTTTGACTCAAGTTATTTCAACTTTGAACTTAAATTAACAAAATAGTTATGTTACATATATTTCCCGAATGTATATTAACGAATAATTGTTTTGAAATTTGTTAAATAGAATTCATATTTCGTTGAATGTAGCTTCTTATCGCGAACTATTGATAAAATACATAGACTTTATAAAACACACGCCTCTTAAATGTTAGAAGAAAATTATACCTTACGTTTTGTGTTCCCTGAAGTCGGATTGAATTGGAAATAAATTGATTAAATTAACATAAAAACATAATTTAATAAGTGTTTATAACACCATACGCAATTGATACTTAATTTATAAGCAAATTAAACTGAAATATAGCATTTCAGATTTTATTCTGAAGTAGAATAATCAACTTAATGCTAGAAGGATTTATCATGGAATAAAAATATACATGTAATTGGTGCAATTTTTTTATTACTTTATAAACATAAAAACGTATTTAATGAACATTCGGCTCTTTTGATAAGACTGTAATATATAAAATTAAAAAAGAACATTGTTCATTATTTTTCGCTTACAATTTAAGTAAATTTTAAAGGTATCGAAACGACAACAATAAAACATTTAAAAGCAAAATGAAAATTATGTGTTTGTTTCGTGTCTGTGTCTCATCATTCATCATATATCTTCCGAGTCGAAACTGGATCTAATTTGTTTAGAGACATGGAATTCCTCAATTTCAGATAAGATATCAAAAACCACATGTATATATTTCAACTTTATGTACATTGTCTACTTGATATGCTGTTTTAAAAGAGCTATAAAAAAACATTCCATTTTCTCACTAACTTGACAGATTACGAAAGCTTTTAATCTTTATATGTTCGACCAGAGTTCATTCTGAGATGATGTTAACTAAAAATTTCTCAAATACATAAGGGGAAAAAAAAAAAAAAAAAAAAAAAAAAAAAAAAAAAAAAAAAACTTAGGTTTATAGCGTTATTCCGGATCATTTTTTTCCTTTTCCTTTTTTTTTTTTTTTTTTTTGTCGAGTGACAGCCAGGCTGGCAGTATGGGTGCGCTGCTCCACTCTTTCAACTGAACCGCAATAGGGTGTGGAGTCCGACTTCCTCAGTACACATATGAAATAGGAACCCGTTTATAGGGTAGGCAACCATTCACAACACATTCATACAAGGAAAGGACAAAGACAGGAGAGAGACAAAGAGAAAGTACATCCATGCCCCGACTGGGATTCGAACCTGCTAATTAGCAATTGCAAAATTAAATTCTCAAAATTGATTCCTTTCTGTTAAAGTACTCTAACCAATCACATGTTAGTTCAGTTTCAGCTATAGTTATCCATCAAATTAAACAGCAGTGCAGAAGGTTACTCAATTCAAGAACTTACAAGATACATCTGTATCAGAAAAAGTGTTGAACTTTTTAGTTTAATAACACGCGTGAACTTAAATTCATGTGTTTATCCCCGTGAGATCCATAAGTTCTTTGAAATATTGTTATTGGTTTAAATAAGACAGATTGCGGTGAAGACAAGATGATTTCAGTTCCAACTTAAGTTTACAATTGTTCATAATTTTAACCCACAGTTGTACTTATTTTATTAAGAAAACGAAACTCGTTTAAAATACAAGTTTTTTATTCTAATTTTTAACTAACATTTATTGTTTTTAGATTTACAGATTCATCTTATCACCAGCAATTTCAACCTCAAAATCAAAAAGAGAGATTTTGTTTTGCACCAAAACAGATATTTTTGGTTTCTTAAAACATTTTTAAGTAGAAACATTGGAATAACCTATGAACTACCGAATAAAATAGCAAAAATATTTAGTCTTAGCTTCTTCCTACACAGGCTAGCATCTATTCGGTTATTTATTGAAAGCAAATATGGCAATTAAACTGATAAACATATTTTAGAACATTATTAGGAAGAGTACATTAAAGAAAATTGAGAATAAATTTTTTTCAGGAACGACATAAACCTGCAAGATCTCTAATCAAAGCGGGAATTGTATCGATTGCGTTTACTTCCATATTTGTTTAGAAAGTGGAAATATATTTTTACAAAAATTCTACAAGGTTAAAAATGGATATTCTTTTCGTATACATCCAATTTGTCACTATTTAAACTAATAAATGTATGCCAGCAATCAAGTATCACTTCTTGATAGTTTAAAATCATACAATTATTTCACAAACTTCACAAAGTAAGCACAAAAAAAGTGCAAAATGAAGATTTTCAGAACACACTTTAAAAATAAATTGATCAGAAAAAGGAAAGAAAAAAAGCTCTTGTATTTTATATAAAGAACAAGAGCTTTTTTACTTTCCTTTTTCAGATCAACTTTTGCAGAAAAAATATCACATATATGCAATAGAACATCAGTGAAATATATCAAGAAAATAATGAGAAGGCCAAGTATCGTATAAAACTTGTTTTCGTCGGCCAGATTCTATCCAGTAAGATTCCGCATTTATTAAGTTACTGAGTAACCGGCGTTAGGAAGTAACACCAAAAGTTAAAGTGCATTTTTACTTTCTGCCGGCACACCTGTCTGGATGGATGTTAGTTTTTCAAATTTCTTACTTTGTGGTAAAAAAAAAATAAATAAATAAATAAAATAAACGAGTGAACACGTCAAGTGATAAAATAAAACCGTGAATACAGAATACTAAATAGGAAGTGTTCTGACGGAAGTCACTAATGTGAAATGAATGCGCCTCATAATAATCTAAGGCTATCGGGTCTACCCACTACGCAATGTTAATACATTTTATGTGTGAATCAAAGAAAAGGAATTCTGGAACGATTCCTGAAATAACATATTCAATGCATCTAGTTCTATATTCAGTCTGTTAATTCCAATTGTGTGTCCCTTAACTTTTCACGAGGATCATTAGAATGAAAAATTTAAGCCTGAAAAGTTCATTCTGTTCATTTATACATTTCTTATTCGATGTTATACGCATACATTCGAATATTAATTACTCTATGACTTTTAGCTTATCAATATATTTCATAGGGAATGAATTTTATTTACTCATAAAATAACAGATTTTAATATTAAATAATTTAATTGCTTTTATATAAAGGTGCGTTTTTAAAATCAAATGATATTACAAAAAATAAGACATTTGCAACGGTCTATAAAGAAATCTCAAGAAAATAACTCAAAAGTATTTATATATATTATTCAATAGTCATGAAACCAATACTCCATTGTGAACAGATCCAATACCTGACATCACGGCGAGAACTATATATAAAAAAAAGATATCTATAATGAGAAGGACGCACCATAATTATAAAGTTTAACTGTGAATTTAATTACTCTTTACTTCCATGATATATATTTGCTCGTTTATTAAAATGTGCCTAAAAGATGTGGTTGTTGGCCAAAAATCTTGAAACCATTTTCAAAGAACATTTAGCATATTATCGCCCTCTAGGGGAGTGACATTACTTACATAAAAATTATGGATTTATACCTTCATCTCAAAATGATAAACTAAATTAATAGCTGAGAAATCTTAGTTAAAATGGAATCAAATTTTTATTAATACAGCAAAACAAACATTTAACTCTATTTCTAATTAAGGTATCAAATATAAATGAATTTCAATATTTTCATAAATTTTTTCATTGTAAATACAATTCGTAATACGACATATACATAAAACACTTATAGCTGTTTTGAATTACAGCAAAAATTGTAATTTTCACTTCCCTTCCCTAAATATTAACAAACATTTTTGCTAACCTAGAAAGAGAATGATAAATTAATTTTTATGAAAAATGAAAAGAAAAGAATAACTCTAGATTTTAACCAACAGTTTATTTTTAAGATCAAGAAAGCTTTGATCATTCCAAAAATCGAGATAATTTTTTGAAAAATGTTATCATTCATAGAGTTGTCTATACAAAAAAAATGAGTTTAGAAGAGAAATGCGCGTTTTAGGACTGCAGAAGAATCTTTCAATCATTTATTCATTATAGTTAATATAAAAGAAATAGTAAATTAATAAGAAAGTGATGTGACTCGTACCCAATTTGATGTGGAAGCATTAGGTAAAAGGGTGAAAATCATGGAACGCGTATAGCTTTACAGTTTAATATAAATACAGAATATTTCATTATGAAAAGGATTTAGGACAATTGCAAATTGTACGTATTTTAAAAGATTAGAAAGTGTTACTTTAAGTTAAAACTACTTCTAAATGTTATAGCTGATGTGTAAATTTATCGATTTTTTAATTAATTTTGAAGTTATGGTTATTAGTTTAAAGATAAAGGGGAAATTGAACTATAATTTTTACTTTATGAATTCATTGAGTATAGTGAATTGTACATAATGATATAGTATTAGATAGCAATATAAATTCAATAATAAGAGTAATTTATTTAAATACATAAGAATTGATAAAATAGTGTTTTAAAAAATGCTTCACTTTTATTAACGAGTTATATCTAGTTTCATTTAATTATGCTTACATAGCGCAAAGTTTGTATCACGCAATTTTACAATAAAATGCCGACAGCATCAAAAAACGAAGAATATTCATCAATTGTTCAGCGATATTTATCAGAAAAATAAAAAGAAATGCATTAAATAACACATCATTTTATTTAGATTATTGAAGGATTCCAGAAAGGAAAAAGGAACACGAGCCATGTTTTACGGATATTTAACAAAAAATGAGAGAAAATTCAGAAAACTATAATGAGTCATTAAAAATTAATTTTAAACTACCTTTAAAAAAAGAAAACAATAAAGCAAGTACTTACATATTCAACAAGGGACAAAAGAATTTTTCTCATCCTCCTTAATTTCGCTCGGCGTAATGGAGTTGAACACCATATCCCCATGAAACAATTATACTGCCAAAGAATCTTTCTTTATGATCGGTTAGAAGGCATAATAATTCCGATCCAAAAAAGCAAGGTATAAATCCATACCACAAATAGGGCATATAATCATAGTTCCTTACTGGTTAACCTTTTTTTTTTCTTTTCTCCGAATGATTTAAAAATTTTCGAAGCATTTACACATATGTTTAGGAAATATATATATATATATAAGCTAAAACAGTATATATATCACACAGCAAAGCTTTCGCTAGGTGTTGTAAGCAAGAGTCTTCCAAAACATGCAGTATCTCGCTCGCTTTTACGATTTAAGCAGAGTTCCGAATGTGATTACAAGAGAAAGATCAACAACAGTAAATAATTATTAATCCGATTAGAAGCCTAAAAATGTTTTTTGCATTTCAGCGTTGCAGTTATGTCATCCCTCAGGTGCATGGTTAAAGAATGCTGCTACAGTCACGTTCTTTCTACGCCGAAACGTTTACAAAAGGCAAAGATGAGCCACTCCTGCAAGAGAGTAATAAAGAATACTTAACACGGAATGCAAACCCTGAGTGACAAGAGATGTTTACTCCTATCCGTATCACAAACGGAATCATCTCCTTCTTCCTAATCTAACGTGATGCAACCGCGAGCAGGAAGAAATCACAAGTAAATCCAGTTTCGGTAGTTTGTTTCACCCAGTCATCGCGCCAATCAACAATCGAGAATGAATTCCAGAACCACGTGCAGCACAAACAATCGCGATTGCTTGTTCTAGCTATTTTGAAATTCGCAATTGCGAGGGAGTGCGAGCGGATCTCAGCCTCGAAAAAGAAAAATAACAAGAATGAATTTTAACTTGAAACGGCGGATTTGTGAGATGGTTCCATCAGGTCACGCCGGACCACCCCAAGCGATTAACGTTTCGCAAACTTCGATTTATAAAATCCTCACAGTGTTGTTTTCTGAAATAAGTTGCACTGGAAATGATGAAAAGAAGTGATTTGTTTCTGTAGAACTTTTTTTTTCACTCGCACTACACTTGCGGCGGCAACAAGTGGGCGAGAGAAGAATGGATAAAAGGAAACAAGAAAACTAATAAGCGATATTATGACTGATTTCTTGACGTCAGAATAAGAAAGTGCAGTTAAATCGTCTACTATCGGAATTTGCAATGCAAGGGAGGAGAAATAAAAATTTTGGAAGATTTAAAACGTTAAAATTAAATAAACAATTGTTAGTAATGGGATACTTTTATATGTCAAATTATCGTTTATTAATAAACATGAATATTTTCATCATTTAACAAATCAAATATTTCCACTTTCTGAACTTTATTAAATTTTACTATTAAATTAATAAATAATATAAAAAAGTATATATTCAGAATAAATTTCTCTTATAAGGATTAACAGCACCAAAATCATACATAGATAATATAAATAACGTTAATTTTAAAGTAAAGCAAGAACATACACAATTTTATCGATTTTTAAATTTGCATATTAGAAAAAAAAATGAATGTATTTTTAAATATATTTATATAAACATAAAATATTTAACGAAATATTTTTATATGTATCACCCTGAAAAGTTTTAATATTATTTTGCATATTTCCTCGGCATTCATTGGCAATTCGCATTATTTGTAGGTAAAATTAATAATGTAAATTATTAAATAAAATATTTTTCATCTAATATCTTCGAAAATAAATCTTCTACCAAAATATTTATAAAAATTTTTATTGCAGGAATTAGCTTATTACAAATTTATTTAGTACATTTAAAATATAAAGGTATTAAAATCAATTCATTATATAATTTAACAGACCATTATTTGAAAATGGATCCATTAGTGAAAGAGGAATGTTTCAGGAAAAAAAAATGACAGCAAAGTTATTCATGACATCACAGACAACAATGTCTAAAACAATACGTAAAATATTTACCTTCAAAAAAGACATTAAAATTTCCATACAATGGAATTAAAAATATGGTCACGAGCCAACCATAATTTATAATTTTTCAAAAAGAATGTTTTTCTTTCCATAAAAAAAATGAAATTTAAAATTTGAAAAATTCTATTTCTCAAATACAAAAAAACAAAATTTATTTAATGTGTTTATTCGATTGTACTGACTCCTGATATGTACATATATGTGTGAAATTAATCATGCTTGTCTTTATAAATTAAAAATTGTCATAAATAAATTATCTTTTTAATTTAAAAGAACTCATATATAAAGAATTTATTTGAAAACTATTTTACAAATTTATAAGTATGATAATCAGTATTATGTTAAATTAAAGATGTAACCAAATAATTTTCGAGTAATTTCATTAAGTAATTCATTTCATTAATAAAGGAACAACAAGTATTTACTACTCATTAATTATAATTTTATTTAAAATGTACCAATATATCATTTATTAGATTTCTATAAAATCATTTTTTTCTTAAGAATATAATTAAGAATTCAAATATCTAACTGAATAGTGAATAGTTTCATCAAAAAATTTCTTTTGTTAACTGGAACATTGCACGCTTTAATTATTTAATAATAGACATTTTATACGGAAATATTTTAAATAGAATAAATTATTTCTAATAAAATAAATAAAATTTCATAATATATGTGCTGTAGAACATGAAATTTAATGAGAAAATTATTTAAAATAAATAAATAAAAACACAAAAATAGGAAAAAAAAATTTCAAATAAAGGTAGAAATTTAATGACGAATATTACATTCCCGATGAGAAACGGAAATTTCTTAAAAATTAAACTCATATAAATCTTACGCATATAACAAGTTTTTAAAAAATGCTTTCATCGTACAGTGATAAATACGTTATCAGGTTTAAATAACGCTTAATAAAACTATTTTATTTCATAAGCGGATAAAAAAAAATTATTTACTTTAAATGGCAATGAATAAATTCGCCGATGTATATAAAAATATTATTCCTGATTAATATAAGCCTAATGCATAAGTAATGAAACTTCTGAGATATATATATATATATATATATATATATATATATATATATATATATATATATATTATATGCGTTGCGTTACACAATTATAATTTATTATTTATAAAAATGTGGACTACTATGGATCACGACATTTCAGTCAGTGTTATAAATAAAACAATAAGAGCAAATATCGTATAGTGCGCACGATTCTCTTTCCATCAGTATTAAAGAAAAAAACTCAAAATTTATGAGTTCGATTTTCACATAGAATAAATTTTTTATGAATAATTTTTATTTGGATGGAATAATTCCTAGGAATTTACATTTAAATTAATAAAAAATAAAAATAATTAACTAAAAGTTAGTTTGAATTATTATTAAGAGTTTAAATTTACAATTTTACCCAATACAGTGCTATTTTTAAAAGCATGTGCATTATCAATATATATATGTAATTCCATTTAAATTTTATTAGTTTTATTCAAAAATTAACATTATTCCATGGAGAAAACCAGATTACAAATAAAGTGAAGATGATTGAGACGTAATGATTGAAAATAAATCAATCCAAAATAATTTAGAGAGTACGGAATGGTTTCCAGAAGAGAATCCGAAATTCAGATACATGCCAGCAACAGAATGTCGCTTCAAAGAAAAATAAACGAATTAATGAAGTAAATAACTTGAGGATTAAAAATATTGTTAAAAACATGAAGGTGAGCTAATGTTGATTTCATTAAAAATAAATAAATGACTTTCTTAAATGTCCCACACGTTTGATTAAAATAGCATGCATTACATTTTATTTTTCTTTCCAAGTCACATTAAACTTCTTTAACTATAAAAAATTATAGTTTTTCTCAAATATTTTAAAATAATCAAATTAATTTATTGCACTCAAAAGAGAAATATATTGCCTAGTTCAATAATAATGTTTATATATTTTTAATGTATAAATATCTTTCATACTTATTTAAATGTGTGCGCCTGTGAATATTTTTTCATTTTTTCTTAATTTTTATCCATTACATATAAGACAAAAGATCAAACATATTTTTATGATATTTAATGAAAATGAATCTATTGTAGCCGTTAAAAACTATTATAATTAGAAATTATTTCTGATTATGACTTGCTGTGTTTTTGAGTAAAAAATACCAGATTTGATCTTGCTAACAGAACAATAGGAAGTGAATGTCGCATATCTGCATTGGTCAAAAATATCAATAGGTGTGAGCTATATGGCTGATTTCTTGCTGGGTTTCCTTTCTTGAAATACATTAACACGATCTAATATGTATTTCTAAAAGATAGCAACATTTATAGGGTATGTTTAATTACCTAGAGTTATAAGCTAATTTTATTTTAACAATCTCCTGCTTGTTCTATTACTTTTAATACTCTATTTATTTTCTTTATGTAACTAGTAAAAAAATTAAAATATAGAAAATCATCTAAATACATTTTTACATAGAATTGGTTTACTTTCTATAAAATAAAATTTTTCGCATGTATCAAGACAATAGAAGATAACCAATAAACTGAGAATACAAGTATGTTAATGAAATCCTGCTGATCTCAAATTTCTTTCATTTACACTATATGAAGGTTTTTATGTAAGTGATTTTAAATGAAAATTTACAATATTTATTCAAAATAATAAATTATTAAAAAAAACCCTAAATTTATATATTCATTTTTGAAAGTGAAAGGAAACTATCTCAAAACAATTTTCCTCATCAAATACATCTGAAGAAAAGGAAATCTGACAATATTTTTTATAAATGATAATTTTATTGTTCAAAATTAAGCTATTTCTAAGTTTTATTTAAGCTACATTTAAATTACTTTCCAAATTATTCGATGATTGAAGAAAATTCAAATCAATTCAAAACAACTTACTTGTTAATAAAAAGTTTCTACAGAAAATCATTAACATTTTCTTAGAATACAGTCATTTAGATTATATTAAAAAGACATTTTGTTTTTAAATTTATACGTACATTATTTTATAATTGACTCTTTTCAACAGAATATAATAAATTGATTAATAAGAAAAAATTACAATAAAATTTCTTAAAGTACAGAAAATAGTACATACTAAAACTCTTCCTGAGAAAGTATCTCGAAGTTTAAATCAAAACATTAGCAGCTTCTTACTACCCAAGAAATATTAGGCAAAATTTATTATCTTTTTTATATGTTTATTATCAAATAAACATGCAAAACAACAAAAGTATGTATATTAAATAATAACTGCTTAAATATTTATCACAAAAGAGTAATTCATTAAACGAGAACCATTCGGAAACGGAAGCAAATTTCTCTTTTTGGAAACATCTTTTATGCTTAAGAACAATGGAAGAAAATCTATTCCCTTAACTCTGTTAAGCTATTTTTCTATGATGTCTTTAAAATCACGAACTAATTTAAATATACATTCCTTTTATTTATGATTGACATTAAAATCAATAAATTATTTTTTAGAGAAGTGTAAAAATTTATCTTATCCATACGTTTTCTTTAGTATGCAAGCTTTTGGTGCATTAACATGCAATAAAAATGAAATATTGTTAGATCCTTAAAACTTACAAATATGAGAAATATTAAATTTTGGGACTTAATCACTTTCTCCCAACAGGTTAATAAGATTTCTACCTTGTTCTAAAGGAAAACAGTCAATTTTAACTATACGTGCTAATATAAGTACAAAAATGTAACCGATATTTAAAAAATATATTAATACAAAATATCGTTATTTAAAATAATTTAATTAACATTTTTTACTTCTAATGTTGGGCATATTATAGCACAAATTCTTTAATTGAATTTTATCATAATATTGACTATATATTTTGTCAGATGTAATCGGTATTTAAAATAGGTCTCAAGTTTTTTCACTTTTTTATTATAAATTATGACATCAAAATATTACACAACAAAATGAAAATGCCCCTAAAATTTGCTGCTAGTATTGATTTTTTTTTTTTTTTATTCTCAAAGCAGAGAATAAAAAAAAAGTCATTTTATTCACAAACATTAAGTGTAAAATGACCTCTTAATTATTTATTATATATTTAATAAAAATAATTAGACTAAAAATTAGGAACAAACTTAATAACTAGAAAACTTAAAAAGAAATTCAAACTATTTCTTCTAAGGCTTGTTATATTCACCGAATATAATTTTATCATACTAAGTTAAGAAAATTTTTCCCGCTTATTTTTAATGAAATTTATAATTATTATACACGGAAAATTCTGTGTTTTAAATCAAGTTTGAAAAAGAAAAGAGAATTCAGCAATTTAAAATTCTCTTTTCGCAAAAGTAGATGAAATTGTGAGAAATGAAAAGAATGGCACAAAAGAAGCAAAAATTCACCTTTAATTGAAAAAGTTTTCAACTAAGCTAATAAAAGCGTAGTGACTTGTTCAGGTGTTCGCATGGCCAGGTGAATTAAACAGAAACAAAGGAAGTGTACTTCCCGACAAATAGCATTTAAGTCCAGAAAATAAATTTTATGTGCAGGAAATGCAACGCACTTAATGTTCATAGGTTTCAAAGCACTTTCACATCACTTTTGAGAGCGGATGTTGTGAGAAAGGGGTTGTATAATTTCTCATTTTATAAATAAAGCTATAGGAAGAACTAATAGGTGTATTGTATGAAACGCTTTAAAACTGTATTATATTGTATTTATAGTATTGTAATAAACATGAAATATATCAATATTAAAATATATCAATATTCCAATATTGCAAGCTGAAAAAATTCTGTGAACTTCCAAAAGATATATTCATGTAATATTGAAATATATCAATATTACATGAACATATCTTTTGGAAATTCACAGAATTTTTTCAGAGCACACCAATATACAAAACTATAACAACATCAAAGAGAGAATTATAATTTAAAATCAAAAAATACATTTTTTACTTTAATTAACCGTTTTATTCTTCTACATGAAACACTCGCAACTACAGATAAAAACATTCAGAAACGAATTTAAACGACTAAATTTTTATAACGTAATACATAGAAATACATTGAAAGACTTTTTTTTTTTTTTTATTATTTGATCTTTTATTTTGTCAATGATTAGGTAGTTCAAATCGGAAAACAGCTCGTGCGTATATATTATACGAGTAATACCTTTATTTAGGGAAATATTGAAACATCATATTGATAACTATGCAAAAATAGTGAAATAATTAACACAATACATTTAAATATGATTCATGGCACAAAAAAAAATAGTGTAAAATCTGTGTGTGAAAAAAAAAAATCTTTTAGTAAAATTAATTTGAGCTGATGAAGTAAAACTGTTATAGAAGAAATTTCAGGAAAAATCACTAATATTCAAAAGCTTCATTTCTACAAAATTCCTTTTATTGTTTAAATTTCAGCAAACATATTTTTCTACCTATTAACTAAATAAATTCTTTTAATAAAGGAAATAAAAAAAACAAATTTTCTATAGTTTTTAAAAATAAAATCTGACAGTGAACGTTTGTAATTAGTAATGGAACAACTGCGCTTAAGAAATTTGAGCTTTATTTTCTAGCTTTCTTATAATTTTTTCATTTATGATAGAAATTTCCCACACAAATGAAGTAAGGAAAACATAGTCACTAACTATTAATGGAAATATAATTTACAACGATAAGGCCATCGATGAGAAATACATCATATTCGACTGTGGCAGCACAAAAGACCAAACAAGTCATCTCTTTAACTTGAGTCGTTAGAGTTATCGTCTTGTTCGTGTACATGTAGATGCGACCATTGATAAAAATACTGTCTCAGAACAACATCTCTCCAGCTCTAAATCTGATACACTCAAGCTTAGCTGCAAGATTATTCTGATTAGTAGTAGATTAAAGGTTCTTTCTTACTGAGAATCTTATTATCAAATTGCATACTGCAGCGGAATTCGTCCGCGTAGATCTTTGCTCTACCCATCATGCATCAATCCGAAATGCTTCTCCATAAACTTTTTTCGACACTATGGTGGTTTTCAGTCAAGGAACCACAAACTAAATTTTAAATCTGAAACGCAAATGATAGAGCAGTTTCAGAGTCCAAGCTAAGATACCAGTATTCCCCTGAAAGTTTTGTAGCATAAAGTGGCATTTCGAATGTGGTTCTTGTATCCGTTAATGTTAAATATATTAAATAAGGATATTAAGTGTTGTTATAAATGTGCGAAATCATTCAGTTATCTGCGAACATTCCCAGTTTTCAAATACTGATTTCATACTTTGATATAACACTGAGAAACTCCTAACACTTCCATTATATAGATTTGAACTTTATCCGGTTCTATACGAACTATGGCCTTTTAGTGTACTACTAAAGCTAAGTCACGTTTCTGAAGCATCATATTTATTGTTATAAAACATTTAATGAGTTTTTTAATCTTTTTTTTTCAGAAAGAATATTACAGACCATTTATCATTTCTTATTAAAAACATGTAGTTTTCTACTTAAGGAAAAAAATCTACATATTCTAATTTAGTAAAAATTACATAAATATTTTTAAACTTCTATAATTTATGTTCAAAAAGTTAGCTGTTGTACGATTGCTTTATATTGCACTCCCAATAATCTCTAACTACTCAGAATAGTATTTTAACAAATGGCTAATATTCTCTTCTAACCAAAAACATTTCTTACGTTACTATAATACAAAAGAAAAAAAATTTCAATCAAAACTCTTTAATTTACAGGAACAGAACTTATGACATTTTATAATGGTTAAATAAAATGTTCTTCTGTTTGAGTTTTAATAATAGTATACTGTTGGCCACCCGAAATTCAAAACCAAGAAAGATTAGAGATATCATAAAAATATTAATTTGGCAGATAACACGTTATTATAAATGATAAATGAATGAAATTAAAACCTCTTGTGAAGTGTGGATGATGATAAAATTAGTAGTTAGTGTAGCAGACATTATTGGTTACAGCCGTTACCACACACTTTGGTATAAAATCAAGGAAGCTTTGGATGTGTCCTTGTGGTATTACATTCCATGCGAATTCACATATTGCCAAATTGATCTAGAGTAACAGCGTTTCAAACCAATTGTTTTGCATGTATGGACTATACGTTTTCAATTGGCGATAGACGGGATGAATAAGCAGGTCAAGAAAGCAATACCATCTAATAGGTAAAGAGCTTTTGAACATTGCATGTCACGTGTGATAACGTTATATTCTAAATAAGGCTGGTGGCTAGCGATGGATGGAGAACCAAAGGATCTAACACCAATGGGAGAACCAAAGGATCTAACACCAATGGGAGAACCAAGGTATCTAACCCCTCAGAGGTATAATGCTGGCTGTTCAATGTACTGATAAAAGCTACTAGAAGGTCGTGGGAGTAAATACAGTAACTCCCTAAGCTGGTGGGTGTATGATCAGTATGGCAATACACATAACGCAATAGTTCAACAATCTCTCTTCATGTCTCTTTCGAATCCGAACATGGTGTAGCAAGTAAAAGCAGAATTCGTCATTTATTGACGAATGTTGTTCTATTTCGTTGTACTTATCTATCGTTCATCACCAGTGGCATAACAAATGTTTGTGGTTTGAGTCAAGGGTGAATGGACGCCTTTCGGATATTACATTCAGCTGCAAATGACATTAAATGATACAAACGGACATCGAATGATACGTAACAGACTATTGTGCTATGGTTCGTGATGTGGCTGAGCGATCCACAACTACAATACGCACAATATACCTGTCATCACAAACAGTTGTGCAATAAGATGGGTGCAATCGATCCACCGCATATCGCCCATGACGTATGTATGCGTAGCAAGATTAAAGATTGGCATACCTCATCGCCACAAACACATGACTTCAATTTCTCATGCTTTGCAAGCTTCCATCAGAACGTTGCATTTTGCTTGCCAACAAGTATTTAAAATTATATTTACCTTTGACAGCAATCACACTTTCCCTGCAAACGCTCAACTCGCTAACTTTTTTAAATGATCAAATTTCTTACAATTCATTTCATTTGTTGGAATACATCACAAAATCGTGCTACAATTCAATTAACTTCGCTTTAGGAATTTCTGACATAATGTTAATAAAAAAGGAGAATATATTTCAGACAAAACTCACATCAATTTTTATTTTAATTATTAAACTTGCATAAATTTTTATTTTAATATGATTAAATATAGAGATTTGGAAACAAATATTGGTACTTGAAAAACTAAAAAAAGTATAATTTAAAACATTCGCGACATATCAGCATATCGAATCAAAAGTTGAGAGACAAAAACTAGGAAGGAAGAGATATATTAAGAAAGTATAAGACACTACAAATGTAAAAATTATATGAACAATATAAACCGATGCAAATACAACAATAAATCAATGTAAATATTGTGAAAGTATTGATCAATAATTTTGAAAAAGCTTTCAATTTTTTAACTATATACTTGAACATAAAAATTCAACTTTTTAATTTTTATTTTGAAGGTGTAGTGAAAATATGTGATTCGGCGGGAACACTATTTTTGAGTATTAAAGATGATTTGAATACAGAAAAACACAAAGAAATGTTGAAGATAATTTTGGAAAGGAAATTTTTATTTCAAGACTAAAATCGATTCCAAGAAACAGAATATTAAACGTGGACTAATATAAAGTTCCTCAACAAGTTACCTTAGTAAATGATTCCTGGCATATTCTAGTAAAAGCTTGTCGAGAAAACAGGTAACGTTACTCAGCTTAGCAATTTCTTTCGTCAATAAATTTAATGGTTTCAAAGAAACAATCAGAAATAAGTTTCAAGTTGATATATAAGCAAAAAGATCAATGGTGTGAATTCCATTTACTTCATGATATGATCGGATAGAAGTTATGCAACATCAAGAATGAATGCAAAGCGATTGGAGTTAAGTATTGCTTACTGGAGTCCAATACTGACGGCTAAGTTTCAAATATGAAATCAGATGTATTTCGGCATGATGAAAAATATATAATTGTAATAACCCCACATTTGTTTGATAAAAACAACAGGTACATACGATGAACTGATAATATGGGCTGGAATCAAAGTAGATGAATGTATGATAGGATAACGTTGAATGCGCAAAAATTCAATGACAAATTATGTCCTAAAGATATGCACAGAGAAAAGACTTCCCCATTATATTGCACTGCAACACCGGTGATATCGTTTTGGGTATTGCATTATAATTACCAATTTGATACAGCTCGCCTTGTAAAAAAATATGTTTTAAACTCAAGCTATGCAGTCAATAGCCCAATAACGCTTTTGATATGAATCCGATAGAAACAAAATCGAAAGACTCGTCCGAAAAAGTCGTTTTTTTACAGTCCAAATTGAAGAATACATTTCTAATAGAATTGAATAACATCAAACAGTCTTATCGAGAAACTTCATCATAGCTATGAAAAACTGATATGTAACAATCAGTTGTTTAAGAATATCACATTCCATATTACACATCACTTCCAAAAAATACGTTTCTAGTCATTTGCACGATATTAAATTGTTGTCTTATAGTAGTAGTGCATACGGACCCAATATGAGATGCAAAATGTTGATTCAGGCTTGCCGAGTCCATTAAAATTATAATAACCTAGCTTGATTATCGCTTTAAAATAAGTAACAGAAAAAGAGAAAAAAAAATTACTTTTATAGATATTATTTTTCCACTTTCTCTATTATATAATAAATTGTAATTTTCACTTTCGAAACGGAGATATTTTAATGAGGCAAAAGTAAATTTAAGCGATAATCACAACCACTTTCTGATTTACAAGACCTGCAAACTAGACTCCTACTATCAAAATAATGTACTTTACCTCGGCAACAGCTAAGTAAACAGATATTTCAACAGCTGCTCGTGGGTTATCTGAAAATAACTAAAGAATTCAAAGGAAGGCGTTGAACGAAGGATAGAACAACTGAATATATATTTTACCGCCCATCTTGAATTTGTGCTCCGCATATAATTTTGATATTAACAAATCAACCAGTGCCACAAACGATAGTTTACCACCTCTATTTGGAATTAGGACATAATGAATTTACTAAAAGGCCATTTAGATGACCAAAAAGATATGAGAGGCTTTTATTGCATTATTTACCAAGAAACACTTAGTGCAATAATTGAGGTTTTACTGCTCAATGGTCATTTTTTGCACGCAAAGGCTAATTAGACCGAAACCCACGGTTTAAAGTGGATTCCGAACCACAACAAACATCCAAGCCCAAGATGAGATTTGAACCCACGAACTATTTAACCAAATTACTGATCAATTAAATAAAGTAGAAATTAATGCAATTTTTACTCCCACACGCAGCATAGTTTAAATCATATATAGTTTAAAATATACAGATGCATAGTACAACAATTTTATCAACATATTCTGAAATATTTTAATTCAGCCGTGGAGAGGAATTTTGCTGTTAAGAGATAAAAAATTCAGTCAAAAAAATAGTAAAAAACTAGAATTTTTTTAAAAAAATAGTAAACAACTAGAATTTTTTAAAAAAAATCTTTCACTAGTAATTTAAAAAAACTTTAATTGAAGTAACAGTTTTGGAAGACCAAGCGGAAAATTTTCTGAGATAAAAATGTTTTGTTTAATAGGTCATGAAGTTATAGCTTCAGAGCTAAAATATTACAGCTGATCACAAAACTAGTTTCCTAATTTAAGGAAACTCAGAAAAAATTCAACTTGAAGATGCCTAGTTGCCACGCGTAACGATTTTCTTCCTTCATTTTTTTCTTTGCTTTTATACAATTATTGAGCAATACGTTTTATTCCAAAATTATTTTTATTAACTAGAATAATAAAAACACTGTAAAAACTACTGAAGTTCAAAATATATTATTTAAAAAATTTTGCTTGCTCCCATAATATTTTGAGTAACGCGTATTTTATTTCCGAATTTTTTATATTAACTAAATTCTAGTTAATAGAAATAATTTGCAAATTCGTATGAAAACACTAAAACCACGAAATCACAACTGCGAGATTATAATAAATCAATTTTCAATAAAATATTATCACTAAATTTTTTATAACGTTAATAACTTCATAATTGTTGAATATTGATTTATATAAACTTTGCTTTTTGGTATTTGGAATAAAAAAAATTTTTAAAATTTAAAATTCGAAAAGATTAT
>JAPDSC010080366.1:23512-35891 GCA_026290005.1 Latrodectus geometricus
ATTTGGAATAAAAAAAATTTTTAAAATTTAAAATTCGAAAAGATTATGTCAAAAAAGTCTTTCATCTAGTTTTATAAAATAATTTTCAGTAAATTAGAAAGATAAATAAGGAAGCTTTTCCACGATTGTTTCATTATAATATAATACAATTTAGAATATTTTTTTTTATTACAATATGTAAAAAATTAGAATGAAGCATTATTTAGGACAAAAGTAAAAAGAGTGCATAACATAATGAGTGAAAATTTAACAGTTCAAATTAATTCATCATGTCTAATGCTATGATTAATATCCAACAGAAAATAAAAATTCAATGAAGCGTGAAGTGAAATTAAATTTAACTAAACAAGAAGTAATGTAGGAAATATTACGTAACAGAAAAGTTATTTACATACCATAGAAGATAAATGAATGGAGGACAGAAAATAAATATATGGGTTGACGAAATTGTGTGAAACATTTCTATGCATAATTTCGAAGAAAATTATAGTAAAAAAAAAAATTAAATATTTTTCAAATAGCGATGTTATTTCAATTATTTTTTGCTATCACACTATGCATTAACGAAGGCGAATTAGATATATTGACCTAAAATATTAAATTTAATCTAACCAGGAAATTTAAATGTTTGAAAATAATCAAATAAAAACTAATGCTAAAATTGAAATAAAATCGATTAAATATAACTAAACATTTTCTTTTTAACGTTCTTTTGAAGAAATTTATAGATGAATTTGTTATAAAAGCAAATCATCCTTTTTTAATAAAGAGAAAATCAATTAAATAAGAACTTAGTACTTTCATGAACAAGTGGAACAAATCTCATGGCGGAACTGACTGCCGGAATGATTAGTTTCACAATAGTTAATGGATTTCAAACTTTGTACTTAGTATGACCTTTATAAAGTAATAAAGTGAAGAGTTCCAATTCTCCGGACATAAAAAAGGCTCTAGATTAAATTAAATAAAAAATTTAATTACAGGTTTTATATGATAAAAAAGCAGCAATCAAAATATAAATTCTGGTTTTGAAGAACACACAAGTTTTTTCCAGATTTTCCAGTTATCAGTAATTGCAAATACGAGGAAGCCAGTTTAAACGACAGGTGATGAAGTAGCCTTCTAAATTTTAACTAAATTTTTGCTTAAGTTAAGATAGTTTTATCTATAAAATAATAAAAATTCGAACTAGCCGAGGAAAAGAATAATTTTAAGCGCAGTAAATTTAAAATGTGTGTATAAAATCAGAACAAACAAGAATTAGAAAATTTATACAACAATAAATAATACAAGAAAAGTACCCCCTCGCTTACACCTTTTCTTGATTTACTATCATATAAAATCAATAAATTAAAATATTAATTATTATTATTTGACTAAAAGAAAAAAAATTTCAAAATTTATCTTCAAATTAGTTTTTATAATATTCTTACAGTAATGGGAGATTACACAACTGCTAGGGAAATATACACTTCGACTAAATACTGTAAATTTTTTTCAGTGTACTTTCAATTTAGCTATAAATTCCGTTTTTAATAATTTAGCCATAATTATTAAAAATATTTTTTTATAATTAAAATAATGATTTTTTATGCTGCTGAGCTAAAGTAATAATTTCTTTTCAAAATTATTTGGAAAGCCTTGGAAATGATTTTGCTAATGGCTTAATTTTCTTCCAATGTTTTATATGGAATTTTGTTATATTTTACAATAGCCATCTGCTATATTTTACAAACTTCTAAGGAGAAATAAAAATCTTTATCTAATAAAGCAATCGAAACATTCCAGAACAAACAAGTCTTAAACTCAATGTCAAAGACTATTAATCCTTTCCCAGATCCAATAAATGAATTATACATCACTAAGTTCCACAAAATAATCAAATTCAGAATTGTTACAATACAGATACTAACAAGTACCTTTAGGAGGTAGTGGAATATATGCAAAATTTTGTAATAGAAGATCAAAATTTTGTAAATACGAACAATGCTGAAGTAAAAAATGTTCTCCCTTATAAATGGCAAGACTATCCATAGTTTCAGTAATTTCTCTACACTTTTTAGATTTATATAGCTTACGATTTGACTATACTCTGACCAAGGTTTTTTAAAAACTACCTCTGACTTCTACAATCAATTCAGAGCATCTAAGCTTTTTCTACATCATACACACCTGGGAAAACTTCCCAATGATCACGTTATTTTCACCAATTAACATGAATTCATTCCAAAGTATTTAGAACATAGAAAATCTTCACTTATAAACAATTTTATAGATATATAGTCAGCATACTTCTGTTTTGACATTTTAAACATTTTTTTCCCCCACACGCATACAATTCAATCAGCAGGATCTTTACAAAAGCTTTCATAACATGCCCATAAGGATCATAAATTAAGGAAACTGTTCTTTGATTTACTGCCAGGAAATAAATTGTGAGGTCACGTAAATATGCACACGAGCAATAAAATGTGTCACTTCTTTTTAAATGTTAAACTAAATATGCAGAACTATCTTAAGGGTTAAGATTCTTAAAGGTTATATTACATTATAATTCAGAATTATCTGAGAGTTTTCAGATTACCACAATAGCTAACTATTTATAAAATAGTTTAACTCAGATGTGAAACTCTTAATTTGCATGAAATATAGCACTCTATACTACTAATCAACAATTCAAAAAGTTAAAATTTTCAGATCGGAAAACTATTTAAAAAATTTATTATTTTTAAAAATAATAATATAAGTAAAAATTAAAAAAATCGAAGACTATTGCGAAAGAATTTGGGTACCATTTTAAAATGGAGGATATAATTTTATCAGAGAAATATTACTTTTTAAACATAATAAATTGTTAAAATATATATATATATTGTTCCAGAAGATAACACTATTTTAAAATTTTGCTTAAAATTTCATTTGAGAGATAGCCTGCGAGGTATCATTTTTTGTGACTGTATATCAGACTATAATTTTTAGTAAAAAAACATTTTTTTAAGTAACAAAGCAAAGTATTTCGTATGATTTTGAATTTTAACATACATTAAATTAAAAAATATTAAAATAACATCTTCATTTGAATTGACAAAGGTTACACCTTTTGCATATGAAAGACAATAAACAGCAGTACAATGTTTTAAATAGCACTAATATTAAATTTTGCATGAAGCAATTTAAATTTCTGTTTTTCCCTCTTCTAGCAAATAGGACTTAAAAGTAGAGTGAAATTATAATACTAAAAAATCAGAGGGAGGTGAGAAATGTTAGGATCAAAAAAGAAACATAAATGGTTGGTAGGAAACAAATCAGAATTATCATAGTACTTAAGTATTCATGTTAAAAGCATGAGTAAATATTCAATAAAATAAAAAAAAACTTTGAGGTAGTAAATTATACATGCAGAGAGAGAATATTTATGTACAAATATGTATAATTTCACCTTAAAACAGCAGTTCAACAGAATTTATTTCGAAAAGAAATAAATTCTGTTGAAAATGTTTCATGTGCTTTTAATGAATCACAAGCACCATTTTCACAGCAAATAATTCATCACTGATAAATTCATGTTTGCAATATTGTTATTGTAAATACATATCTTAATTATTCCAGGTGAATATCAGATGAAAAAATTTATCATGTTACACTGGATTTTAAGTCTTATATAGATGGTACTTCTAATTTTAGAAGTTATATGGGAGAAACAAGTTAATTTACTGTGAAAGTTAATATGTCAAAATACCCAACAAAAGTTCATCTTATATTTAGCAACCCTGAACACCTAATACTACTACTCTAGTCGAATAAAATGCATAAATACCTTCCAAATGTTACTACAAGAGACATACTTAAAAGTTCATACTTTTAATTTTTAAATGGATTCTTGCTTTCAAAACATGAATTTTTAAGATCTAAAAGTGAAATATTGATGAAAATGAAAAAAACCAAAATGCTCTAAAATTAAAAGTAAAATGAAAATTTCTATGAATGAAATAAGAATTAAGTGATTTTTTTATTGATCCAAACCGATCAACTCATACTTAGGAAAGTTTCTTAAAGCATACAAAATGAAACGCATTAAATAAAATAAACAATAAAAATAAACATCGATACGAATCATTAACAGTGGAACTTGGGAAAGCTTAAATAATCGTTTTTTCAATATTTATAAGTACGAATAAAACAAAGACAAATAAAAACATCGCTACACAAGCAAAACTAAGAAAATGTATTATCTTGCACAATCAGCGTAAAATATTTGGAAGAGAAAAAACACTTTGGCTTCACTGAATAACTAACTTATCCGTAAAGGAGGTAGAAAAACCTCCTTACAGAGTCCTCTCAACTTCAAGAGGAAAAGCTGTCAAGTTTATTTTTAACTTTGCTTTCTTTTCCAAATTCGTATTTTTTTTTTTTTAATCCTCTTTTTCACGCTTTTGTATTTTATATCGGCGTCTGTCAAATGACCAAACGATTAAACAACGGGAAGGCGTGAGGAATAGAACGTTATTATCGATGACAGAATGGCAGAAAGATAGGTGAGAATTTTATGAGCAGTAGAAAAGAAAAGGAGGGTGATGTAGGGAGAGAGTATTTTTGGAAGTTTCGACACGTCTCGGATTACTGTGAATGGCAAGAACGTTTAGAGAATCCAGACGGGCGGTTAGGAATTCACCTGAATGGTGCAAGTTGAACGTGTTAGTATGCACTTTTTAATACACGTTGAGAAAACTAAACTCCAAAGATCTTTGATGCTATTCAAGAAAAACCAATAAAGGGAGACTTAATTAAACTAGTGAAAGAGAGAGAGAGAAAGGGCAGTGAATGTTTCTAAGTTAAATGATAAATGTTTAATATTTCTTTTTAATGCATTATTCCACAAGGAAGTAGTTACTATTTTATATTTTGGGAAATTTAAAAAGAATACTGTATAAAATTATAATCAGTACAGAAAACAAGCTAATGTCGAAATTCGGTTTGGGAAAATAATTTGAAATCATATTTTTAATATATAAAGTATAAAATTGTAAAATCTCCATGTATGTATTCACGAAACCAGATTATTATATCACATGCCATTCTTCAAAAAATTATTGATAACTAATTTAAAATTCCTGTGATAAGCAGAAACTGTTTAGACCCTAACAAAATAATAAAAAGAAACATTAAACTTTTATACAGCAATTTGTAAAACATGAATAAAAAAAATTGATACACAATATTACAGCTAAATTTACACTTTCATTATAATCTTTATTAACAAACACATCTAAACTAGAAATACTTGAAAATTATTTTTTGAGAAATAGATAATTAAATAAAATAATGAACACGCAAGAGATTAATTTAAAATGTGCTATTTTTGATAAAATAATGTATTTTGTCATGACATCTCTAACGAAATACTCTTTTTACACAAATAATTCACTTGTTCTTAAATATCCAACTATGTGTTCTCATTAATTGAAATTTAAACAAATTTGTCCACAAATCATATAGTAAGTAAAATGCCTTACATAAAATTAAAAAAAAAACTTACTATTTTATATCAGTAAGATATACTCATTATTTAAATTAAATAGATAAAGTTTTGACTGAAAACCTTAAAAATTAGAACTTTAGAATATCATTGATGTTTTGTTTAAATTTTGTATTTTAAAAAATACTTTTGATAGTAAAAAATATCCATATTTTCGTTAACTAAATAGGCAGTTAGTTATGGTAATAACAAGTGATAACAGCTTTAATTTTTATCGTTAAGAATCTCACAACAGTCATGAGATCAGATATAAAAAAAAAGAAAATGTTATTAAAAGAATCATCAACTTTCATTTTTTTATTACGATATGACACAATATCTTAAGTTTCATTCAGCATTAATTAATGTATTGAATTATTCCATAATTTCAATCTCACAATACACGGAGGAGAAAACTTCTAGCAAATAAAAATAATACATAACGGCTAAATAAATAGAATGTTAAAATGCAACCGAAAAAAAAAATTTCCCCTTCAGCTATATAGCGGATAATTTATGATTTATCAAATATAATATCAAGACAGGAAGTCATCCGCATTCACGAACAAAGCAACCGTGCTACCAGGGCACACATCAATAAAACTAAAATGGAAGCGCAAATCATGCTTTCACGGTCAGTATTAGTCTAACAATGCGAATTCTTTCGAGCGAGGACAGTATTCCTAAGCTTCCTGCGAGGAATTATTCGTCAGTAAATAGCCGCATATTAAAAGGAGCATTTTCCGCATCTTTGCAGAGATGAGAAGCATTTTTATCATGCCTCAAGCGTTCATGAAGAATAGCTAATTTCTAGCAGAGCGTTAATAGATTTAAACCTGTCATGAAAGGGCATCGGGTACTTGCGTCTACTTTTCGAGCAGTATGAGTCGAAAACAAATTGAGTGTTATCGTCGTACTGAATATAAAGATTAAATCCTCAGAGTTTAACCTGTACAATTAATTATACAATATCTGGAGAACTGATTATAACTGAGGTAAACATAAAAAATATAGTTATTATTATTTTGACTGTATCTATGAATCCCTCGAATAAATTTATATACATTATCCTGTTAAGTTGAGAAAAGATCTATTAAGTTCCTTTTATGTTAGAATTTTGGAACAATGCTTAATAAATGTATTTATGGCTATAATCAGGCCGAAAATTTTTTATAGAATATTCTTTTTTTAAAACGAAGTTAGTTTAATATTTAGAGAATATCCTAATTTAATTTTTTTGGGGGGAGGGGCAACTATGTGGTCAATATCATCTAATGAATATAGCTATTGGTAATTTTATCATAAAAGTGCTTTTACTTTACTCATTTTTAATCCATTTTAAATGTATTTTAGCAAATTTTCATAACTTAACAAATTAAATAAAAATAACAAATTTTCAAAAGGCTTTTTCTGCCCTGTGAGCAAATTATTGATTTTTTCTAATAAATATTAATCATTGCTTAAATGATGTCTTAACAAGGAAATATTTATACTGTTAATGTTTTCTTAAATGAACAATAATTGTTTAATTAATAATTTGACTATAACTTCATCATTGGATGTTTTATAAAATTCATTATAAGTCTTACACTATTTTATAATTTGATTTTCATTTGCATTTTTTACATTTCTACTCTTAAGCATTTTGGTATGGCATTCAAGAAACAAATATTCTAAATTAAATGTTGTGTTTTGGGGATCACAACTGAACCATGTGTAAATTACCTATGACCCCAATACAATGGAATTGGCGCGAAACTTATAATTAAAAAAGATACTAAAATTATCTTCACATACTATATTTTGTATCGGTAATTAAGTTTCTACCTAAAAATATTAACAGTAAGCTAATTATAAGAAAAAATACAATTTTAAAAATTAATTATTAGCGATTGTCATAGTGTAAGTCAGAAAGTTCTATTGAGGTAAAAATAATTCCAAATAATGAGTGACATGGATTTATAATAGAACATATATGATGAAGAAAGCAGCTAAAACAGGAATAACCAAAAATATTATATATATATATATATATATATATATATATATATATATATATATATATATATATATATATATATATATATATATATATATATATATGAAATAAAACATCCAAAATATTGATAAAAATAACCATCTGAATTAAAAAGACAATTCTTATATTCAATAGAGGCTAAAATTTCTAAGGTAAAACATTTTAATTTGCTGTTGCTGTAATCTAAAAAATTTTAATTTATCTAATATGCAGAAGCAAAGTCACAAACTTTAGTAATAGTTTTATCACTTCTGCATAAAAACAAATTTTTCAAAATTAAATTCTCTGTCAAATAAAAGTTCAGAATAAGATTAATGCTACATTTTTATGTGTTGAAAATTTTACTAAACAATGCAGTTCATTAAACTACATCTAAAAAGAAATATATTTTTCCAGATAACACGTAAAATATATCTTTTTTTATTATCTTGTTCCCATATTCTTTAACAATTATTAGAATATGAAATAAATTGTAACTGATAATGATAGCATTAAAAAGTAATCTATTACCTTTTTAATTGTAGATATTCAAGTTTTATTTAAAACTAAACATTTTCAGTCAGTAGAGAAGTGTACATAATCAATATAAGGTATATTATACTATTTACATTTTGGAATTCTTGAATGGAGTTAGAATCGGGCTGATGTGAATTACTAGTATTTATAATTTTTTGTATTTTATTGACGAATAACCAAAACTTTCTCTTAACAAAAGTAAAAATTATCATTTATTTGATTTCAAAGCCAAATTTAAAAATAAATGCAAAAAAAAAAAAAAAAAAAAAAAAAAAAAAAAAAAACTTTTACTTTTGCGATTAACGTTCAATTACATTTAATTTACATACATTAATTATTATTAATGAACGCATATTTTGTTTCACTAAATAACTAAGTAATGCAAATCTGAAAATTCAGAATAAATATTTTTTGTATAACATTCTTTTTAACGATATACTTTCATAACAGGAATTATTTAAATGAAATTATTGAAAAATGAATGAGAATGCTTAAATAAATATGTATTGTAATCAAATTAATATCGAGTTAAAAAGACATTTCTACCAGATTTTCATTTAAAAACGAATATTATTTATATTTTAATGAAAAAAATTTAAAAAATATACCACAGAAAAATGATTTGCTTCAGAGAAAATACCATATGGGTTAACAGGATTTTTTACTTTTATATTTTTAAGCTTAAAAATTGAGATACATTTATTTTTAAAGTTAAAATGCGGCAACATTTCAATATCATGTCTATTTACGAATTTGTTAATTAGTTAATATTCAGTGAAATTAAAACCATTTTATAAACCATTATTAAAACCATTTAAATAATGTTTTCGGGTATTGTTTAAAAATGTTAAAGATCCAATGTGTTCAGAACATGGAATATAATTAATCAATGATTGAACAATTTGTGCATTTGTCGTGTAAACATCATGAATAACAATTACTAGTTAAACGCATATAATTAATTTAAAATTCAATATAAATTATTGCTTCAGAGAATAAGAAAAATCTAAGCACGGGCTTCATAAATTTTATATAAAAGCTTTGATTATGAAATTTATAATAATTATGAAAGTTATTTAAAATTTTTTGATAGAAAATTTAACACTAACAAACACATCTTCTGAAATTTAAAGAAAAACTTTTTACTACACTTATAAATTACACACACACACACACACACATATATATATATATATATATATAAATTATATTATATTATTTTATATTCATTAGCTATTCATATATGTTTAAGATATCTTGTTATGATATGTTTACAAATAACTAAGAATAAAAAATTGTTAAAACAAAAAAAATGCCATCAAATCATTTAAACAAAGATGAAACATTTATCCAGTTATTTTAAAAGAAATTGATAGATTTTTGCTATTTTGTAAACTAAATTACAATATTTTTAATACAAAAGATTGTTTTAGAAAAAGTTAGATTTTAGAAAAACATTTTAAAATATTAAATTTATGAAATAAAGTAATAATTATTTATGCATTAATTTTTTTTTCCTAACACTACATTTTAGAACCATTACCATTTTTCTAAGAAACATTAAATTCATAATTTCTTATTTTAATTATTTATATGATATGTAAATATTTGTCGATTCTCCCTTTTTTCATTTTACATATTCCGGTATTCTCCATTAATAATAATCCTACATATTCTTTCGTCACATTTAACGTTTATATTATCTCCAATTCAAAAAAAAAAAAAAAAAAAAAAAAAAAAAAAAAAAAAAAAAAAAAAAAGATGAGAGAATAATAAAGTAATAACAAATTTAAAGATCTCATTAAAAATTAGATACCCTCTATTAAACATTAAAAAGGTTTAAAATCAAGCATTATATAATAATATAGACTGAAGTGATTTCTATCTTGGGCTACGAATTTCCAAAGCAATTTTTAATAGAATAAAGACAAAAAAAATTTTTTTTCAAAACAAAAAATAAAATCATAATATAAAAAACTTACTCTGAAATTCCGAATATATACAAGTGCTGGTAATAATTGGTCCATGGCTTCATTTTTATAATCTATGTTTCTACTAATCATTGATATATCAGAACAGTCAATTTAAAAAACTTGCTCAGTAATGTATTAAAAATGTATCACAGCAAATATTATTGAAGATAATAAATATCACACTCAATTGTATCACTGTCAACACGTCCAGATCAATATTGAATTAAGATTGAGTGAAATAACCGAACAATAAGAAAAGAATACTATTAATAATATTCCATTCTGACACTTCCTGTTCAAACATGGACCACAATTGGTTTCGTAACAAATACATCGATTCATTTTTTTACTAGAGACTCGAATAAAAAATATTTTCACAACATAGAAGTATTAAATATCGATATAAATATTGTCAATAATACAAGTGATTTTCCAGCATAGTTACTGTACATATTTTTTGAAGTTCAAAACTAATTCGAGCAGCAAAACACAAAGAATACAAATCTTTAATTCAGTGCACCACGAAACTCAACGAAGATAAAAGTTTCTTAATAGATTTTTTTGAACTTCCCTTTCTGAGGCATTCTCAAGTTATTTTGAAGGAAAGCGCAAAAAACGTCACCGTCGTTTATTACAGTGTTTGCTTAAGAACGAGACTTGAAAAGCATCCGATTCTTCATTGTGGGACACCCGACTCTTACTGAGGTAGGAGAGCATATGACTTGAACTTAAAAAAAGGGACAAGTTCAGGCACCTAATAAATATTTTCGTTGACAGATGAGCTCCCACGTAGAAATCAAGGGCTTATCCACATCATCTGGCACAAGAATCTTCTTAACTCAAGAATTATTGCCTCGTTCAGCGAAGTTTCCCCGTGACATAAAATGGTCTCCGATGGGATTTTCTAGGTTTGTTTCGTACTGAAGCCAAAGAAAATAAACTAATTGGTAAGATAAAAATTCATTCATACAGTTCCTCAATGACCTTGCAGATTAAATGAAATATTTGTGTTGAACTATCAGAAAATTAAATTGAAATACGTAGTATTTTATATTCGATGGATAATTCACAAAAGTTCCTACGAGCGAGAATAAAATATTTAGACTAAAAATACATGAACCACACTTGATATGAAACGGGATTCGTAAAATTGTCCAGGAAACATCTGTATGATAACAATCTTAAAATTTGACGTCAAAGAGTGATTAAAAATTGTGCCAAGTATTTGATGTGCAATTTTCGCACATTCCTCTCAACACAGCCTACCTAAACAAAAGAGTGCTTCTTTCTTTACTTGTTTTTGCAAGCTAGCAGATAGTAAAAGAGATTCAAGATGCACTAAATGATCTTTTTATTTATTTAATACTCAGAGCTTTCTTTCAGAGATCTAATTATCTCTGACTAAATCTTCCTCAAATTTCTTTTAATGTTTGTGAAATAAATTTTCTTTTATACCTAAACAGTGAATATTTTAAAACATGTGAAAGTAAATGCGTCAAAAACAACACAATGATCTTTAGTAGAACGCATACCAGGAAATAAAATAAACATTTAATTAACATATTCATTTTCTTTTTATTCAAATTAATCATTAATTGTGTAAAAATAATAAATGTGAAAATAAATATCTTTAAATGTAATTACTTTTTTAAATAAAAATATTTGAAAGAAGCAAAATTTTTTAATTTCCATTATCTCAATAAAAATGTAAAACAAAAAAAAAGTTTAAAATTAACACCAACAAATAATCATAAGAAATATCAATATAATTAGTTTATACTTTAAATTAACTTCATTAAAATACATAGTGTTTACATAAGACGACTGTGCTCCTGACTTACTTAAACCATTGGCCCTGTAATTCCTCTAAATGAAAACAAAATCTATATTGATAGCGGCAAAATAGATATATGGGTAGGCCCAATGGAATTTATATTGAAACACTTCGAAAAGACTACAAAACAACGTAACCCAGATTTCTGTTCCGTGTTTCGAAATGAACTCTAATTGCAATCAACATAGGACTAAAATAGTCATGAGCGAAAGCAACTACGGAAACCTCTGGATTCAATCTGACAGTTGTAGTTTAATTCAACTGAAAAAATGGGTTCACAAAAAAGATAAAGCCAGTTTGTCTATTCTACGAAAAGTAAAGTTCATCCCTCACCTACACAAAGTAATTTTCAATGGATTATATCCCATATTAATATCTATGGAAATGAATTGAACGACACTCTTACAAGGGAGGGACAACTCCATCCTGTCTCTTTCACCTCAGAGTTCACATATTTCAGGGGTAGGAGTACAGAAATTATTTTTTCAGGACACTATTTTCAA
>JAPDSC010080366.1:37022-61352 GCA_026290005.1 Latrodectus geometricus
TTTTTTTTTTTTTTTATCAAAGCAAGAATGATGTTTAAACTATTAAAGAGCAGCAAATACTCCTATTAATTTTCGAATAAAATGTTTAAAGAAATAATTATTCCAAAAGGTACGATAATAATAATAAAATGTTTGGAGGCAAGGTGAGAATTCTAATCTGGTTTTTAATGGATAAAGAATTGTGAATGATTATAAACAGTTCAATGTATCCAGTAAATCCATTACGATTCTATTCAAAGTGATGAGAGAATTCCAAACAATTGCTAGTCAAGAAAATAAGATATGAGGATTTGATAAGTTTGGTTTCGTTGTCTGTGTTCACTTATTAGAATTGAAGACTGAGTGGGCCAGGACTCATTAGTTTAAAGTAGATTTTAAACTATTACAAAAACCCACATCAGATACAAAGATAGCAATGGTTTTTATGATTTATAAATACAAACTGTCATCCCTTAAATGAATTCGGAATTTATTCATCAACAAAAGCGACACATTTATAATTTATCGAGTATAAATATATCACCCGGTGCGTTAGAAGATTTGCAGTAGCAGCAATAAGAGGTGTTAATAAACCTGAAATGTACTCAATTTCCTTATCCTTTTTTAAAGATTTTTATTTTATTTATATAAATTAGCTTTTACAAGCGAATCCTTACGAGTCATAATATACTTTTGGGATAATAAACCTTTTTCAACATAATGCATTAAATTTCCCATCAAGTTATAGTGCATATGTTTATACAAATTATAATAATTTATACATTTTCGAAATCTGCTAGATTGCACTTTCAGCGATAAAAAATAATATTTAGAAATCATGTCATTTTTTATATATATCCCGTTAATATTACCCCATAAAGAGATTTGATTTTTTTTTTAAATAGATTTAGCATCAACTTATTGCTTAAATAGATGACAATTTATTGGAAATAAAAATTATATATAAATAACGAATGCATAAACAATCATTTATTACATCGCTAAATAAAATGAATATAAACAAAATTTTTAAACGCAAATATATCTTTAATCACAAAATATACTAAATTAAAAACTCATTGCATATGAGTTGAATGTAAGTCGTATTACTAAACAAAATTCCGTGTAATATATATTTTTTGTTTTCCGCATCGAATTTGGGAACCAAAGATAATAACCTGTAATATATAGTTAGAAGGTTTGATTACGGTATAGAAGGTTTGATTACGGACTAAAATTACGGTATAGAAAAATACATTTACACTGATCTTTGTTTAAAAGGCTGTTTCGTACCACGAAAAAAGGTCTAATGAACGAACGTAAATCAGCTAAAAATAAATCGAATAAACTGTCGAAAGTTTGAAAATTACGTTTAAAAATGAAGTTATGATGAGACAATTTTCATCAACATTTCAATGCATTTCTGATTGGTGGTGCATGGAATTATCGAAAACACGCACACTGCAATAAATAAAAAAAAATTTTCAAAAGTCAAAAATTAATTTTTTTAAGAAAATTAAATAGCGAGAATGTAAAAAAAAAAAAAAAAAAAAAAAAAAAAAAAAAATGGAAGATCTGATGAAGTTAATATTTTTTCTTTAATACTAGCAGTTATGCACAGGTGACAATTAAAAAAAAAATTTAAGCGGAATGTTACTTCGCCTGAATTAATTACATCGCGACATGAACTTTAACAGTACGAATCAGCGTTAATTAAGATTTAAATTATTTACAAATATTTTCCTCCCAAACATAAACATTCTAGTGAAATTTTTGGGCAGAGCAATTTAAAACTATTAATTATTTTGTTCGAACTAATACGTGAGCCTCTAATGCAATTGGCAGTAGGATACTCTGAGCAATAATTTTCCTTTGAATCATTGCTGGTGATGATCAAAATATCAAAAAAAGCGGTGCTTCCAGATCAATACCTCACCAGATGAGCCAATATTCTTCATAATGAAAATAATTGAAGAATAATTCAAATACGGCTATCGTCGAGTGTAAATCAGATAAAAAGAACGAGAAATAAAAAGTTTAATCTTTAACTACGTTCACGTTAATAATGAACATCCTTTCAATCAACGCGATTTTCTTTTATAAAGACGATACACTATATCCTTTATAAAAACAGATACAACTAATATACTGTATATTCTATGAGGCTTTTTATTTTTAGCTAGGATTAAAAAAAAAATCATTTTTTTATGCGTACGAGGATAGAAAAGTGCTCTGTAGTAGGTTTCATTTCATTTAAACAACTTAATTTATGAAGTTTCGTTTTTGGGAGAGGGAAATTGAGCTGGTTCCATAGAATATTTGTCATGGTTGAAGAAAAGAACATGTTTATCAGTTAAAAGAAAAAAGAAAAACTTGGACAAAAAAAGTATTAAGACAAAAATTGACAAAAATATGGAATTTTAAAGAACACCTTCTCGACAATTTCAAAAACTCGGAAAAAACCCTTGAAAATGGAAACAGTACCAGCAAAAGTGCTCTCTCGAAATATTGTAGAGTAGCAAAGTATTCAGTATTGTAAAAAGTTTTGCTTGTGAGGAATAAACATTGCTGTTGATGGTAATGTTATTAAAGAGAAATTCAATTGATTTACTATGAATCTGAACATAAAAGATTTCAAAGCATCGCATGATTGGCTCCAAAAATTTAAAACCAGCCACGATATGATCCTCAGAAAATTGTGCGGTAAAACTGTGTATAAGATTTCGAAAATTGAATGAAAAGAAGGAGCATTTTGAAATTACTACTTTCCGAGTACGACCCAAAGGATATTTTGAAAGCAGACAAGATAGGTTTGTTTTTAAGATCTTACCCGAAAGAACACTTAACTTTAAAAAGCGATAAATGTAATGAGGATTTAAAAGCGAAGCAAGAATTACAATTTTGCTCGTACCTAAAATGAAGAGAGCATAAAAATTGCCTCTCTTTTTTATAGCAAATATCTTAAGTCTGGATGTTTAATAATTGCCAGCTGCATTTCATACTAACATTAAATTTAGATGACTGGGATCATTTATGAAGATTGGTTAAAAGTTTTAGACGATTTATATCGGAGAATCATAAGTTCTACTCGTGAATAACTGCACTGCTCATGTTGAAGTCCTGGATCTCGAACAAATGCTAATAGATTTTCACCTACCTAATGAAACTTTTGTTATACAGCCTATGGCTTGGTATAATCAGCAATTGCAAGAGAAAATATTATAGAATATTTTAACAAAGAGTGATTATGGCTTGGAGTTGGATCGGGCTTATGAAAATGACTCTCAAGGAACAATAAAAGCATTAATCAATCACTGCAATGTATGTTTAAAATGATATTGATTGAAGGAAAGACAATATCGAGAGCATTTCAATGTGCACACACACAGACTTTATTAAAGAAACCGCCGTAACTAAAAACAAGCCAAGGTAATTTACCTGAAGACTTGAAGGAAGATGAATCATGCGTTGCTACCAGAAATTTTTTTTCATTGACTTCTTGAATATAGACATACATGTATTATGTATGGAAGAAATATCAGGTTATGAAATTGAGAAATATAATGAATGAAAACGAAAGAGGAGCTTTCAGGTATCGAACAACAAGTAGAAAACCTAATGCTAACCTAATTATATATAAAGAAAATGGATAATATAAAGCTTGTTACTGTCACATAATCTCAAAAAATTTTAAGTATACCTAAAATGTCCACATTTTAATACTATGAATGCATTTAAATATCTCATCAAGAAAGAAAAATGTACATGCATTTCTTCATTTTCAATGAATAATAAAGGTAGAACATATAAAAATTATCAAAAATAATTAAATAATAATTACCCCTTCATTCACACAATAATTAATACAGTTAATGAGTGTGGTTAGAATGGTATGAATGGTTAGTGAATGTGAATGGTATGAAATAATTATGTGGTATTCAATAAATGTAAGGAATAAAATTAACATTGCATTCTGTGTAGGCTTTCATACACACAGACTATTTGATATACTATACTATACTCTGTAAACCATCTTAACAGAGAGGACATACACAAAACTTGAAAATAAAAAATACTAGAGGGCATTTGAAGAATAACGCCTCTACTCTGAGAGTTTAAAAATATTCTTTTCTGGCTTACTTAATTTAAAAATAGCATGGAAAATGTTCTTAAAAAAACATGAAATTTCTAAGGGGAAAAATATTGGTAAAGTTGTATTACATTTTTTTATAAATTTATTGTTATCTTCACATCATAATTGAAGTATATAGAATTTATAATCTAAGACTAAATAATTTTGTATGCATAATAGTAAATTAGTATTGTAAAAAATCTTGTTTTAGTGAACATGAAACAAATTTGCAAAACTCTTTATCTTCATATATTTAATAATTATAAAAAATCTTAGTACCATGAATTTCCAAGTACAAATTTATACAGTATAAGAAAATTAAATTGACATTCTTTGTAACAGAAGCTATTTTTATTATTCTTTAAAACTTATTATGTAAGATTATCATTAGAAACTTCATAATTAAAAAAATTAAAGAAAAAACATTTTTCTCTAAATTTAAACTACTAATATACAATTTATAAGTTTATATTTTCATTATAAGGAGATTTCAATCCAAAAATATTAATGCTTAAATTTTACTAAAATCCATCAATAAATACAAATATTAATTTGGAGGACTTATTTCAAAAGATAATGACATAAAGAATTCTTACTATACACATTACTAAGTTATTTTCAAAATTATTCATTTCACACTTAGATTTTCTTATCAAATTTCATTACAAAATAGTAGAATTTTAAACGTATGCAAGACCTTGAAAGGCAGTTGAAAATTTGGGTCTCTTGTACTTAATGCTTTTGGATAAGTATCACATGATCTATTATTACAATATTTAAGTATCACAAAACTACTATCAACACTATATGAGATAGTAGTGAATTATTTTTATATATGTATAATACATGTGCCAAAAATAATGTATTCATTTTTATTAATTTAATGGATAAAAAGGATGAAAATTAATATATTGCATCAGGAAAAAAATGCATATAAAAAGTAAAGGAATTTCAATAAGTTATATCACATGCACTTGTCAGAAAAAGTCTACGTATAAACACACAGCTAACATTCTAGAGAAAACAAAAGTACAGTCAAGTGTCATTGTTAATTCAATTTTTATATAAAGTGTTTCTTTAATAATTCCTTAAATATAAGTATAATAATTTTAGAAAGATAACACACGCTGTTTCAAAGTAATAATAATTAAAAGTTACACAAAAAGCAGTCAGAAAATTTTTCCATACAGATGAGATAAGGCTTTAAAAAATAGCTTCTATGGACTTTCAATTAAATTTTAATATCTGGCAGGAAAACCTTTATGTCTAAGAGCCTCTTCCTATCACTTAGGCATAGAGTAAACTAGCTTGGCGTTTTCCCCAGAGGAAATATTATACCATTCCATCATAATCACTCTTTTCAGCATATCTTTCGATAGTGTGTTATGTTGCCAAATCCTATGTTCTAATAAATCCCATAAATTTTCGATGGGATTTAAGTCTGGCGACTGTGGAGGAGTATGCAATCGATTTTTGATATTATGCAACAGCCAGAGCTTTACCTTGTGGGCAGTGTGTTTTAGATCATTGTCTTGTTGAAACCAAAAGTCATCGCTAAGGTAAAAATCTTGAGCACTCTGCTTTAAATTTTGCTTTAGTATATGATCTAAAGTGGAGTCTATAAAAGTTTATCAACCTACAATATTTGCCCAAATTTAAATTACCTCCACTAATGTTTAACAGTAGACACAAGATTTTTCCTTCTCAAAAGCTGTGCCTTGTTTTCTCCACACCAATTTACATCATTTGATACCAATGATACAAAACTTACTTTCATCAGATGATTTCTTTTCCCAATTCCCTTATTACTTTTTCTCAAAACTCAAACTATAAGATTTATTTACATACTCAGTGGCAAAATTTAAACATTTTGGCTTATTGACAGTTGAAATATCTGGCTTTCTACGAACTACAGGGACATGATAACCAAATTTTTTCTGTATTTTTCTAATCATATATTCATGAAAAGATTTTTTAAACCTTTCTCTAATATCAATTACTATTTGAGATTCAGTATAATCTTTGGATTTAAGTGTATGCATTTAAAGATATATCTCATTTTTTGTAAAGCCAGCTTAAATAATGACCACTCCAAGGGTTTGAAATGACAGATTTCGATGACTTATGATTATTGATCACTCTTTGGATAGAAGAATGAGTTCTTCTAACTATCTTGCAAATTGCTAGAAGAGTTTTATCTTCATTCCTTAGTCTTAAGATGATTTTCCTTTCATCAGGAACAATCTGTTTTCCTTTAGATTCCATTTTAAGTCTACTTGTTTGCAAGTATTAATGTATCATGACAACCAAAGATAGCTTTTTATTCTATTTGTTGTATTACCACAAGAGATAAAATTAGTAAATAGTAAAAAACAAAAGCAGACAATATTCCATTTCATACAAGCTCACGGAGGCTAAATAATGAGGATTAATTTCCAAATATTTTTGTAATTTGTAACGTTTCGCAAACTTTTTCTGATAACTTTTCGTGTAATTTTTAATTATTATTACTTTTAAATAATGTGTGTTATCACCCTGGAATTGTTACTGATATTTAAGGAATTGTTAAAAAAAAAATACTTTATATAAAAATTAAATGTTGTCACCATAATGTACTTTTATACTTTTTAAAGTGTATACTGTGTGTTTGTATGCAGACTTTTTCTTGCAAGTGTATGTATTCATACATTATGATCATTTAACATGTCTATTTTTTGTTACAAATGAGCAAATTTTATTTTTTAATAAATTATTATAGAAAAAGCTGTCATATTCAATTCCTTGAAGTACTTAAATTAAAAAACGAATTTTTCACATATAATTAATTTTAATTCTATTCAGGATTACAATTTTAAAATAATCTATAAAACTCATAAAAAGCACAGCTTAAAACATTAATTTAAGCTTTCATAATTACAAACATAAGTAAATTTTAAGCTACTGAATTTAAAAAAAAGTGGTAGTATTTTTAAAAAATCAACTCTTGCAATTTATTTTTGAAATTATGGCATAATTTGTATTCATCAGAATTTTTACTCACAACTCTCAATATTTTTTTCATGAATTCAACATTAAATTTAAAATACTGTTGCAATAATTTTAAACATTCAATTTTCTCAATAAAGTATTAACTGAATCATTACCATTATGAGAAACTTCTTATTTAATCAATTATTAGTTGAAGTTATTTAGATATTGTGTTCAATTTATAAATGTTTGTCTTCATTTAGGGACATTTTTAGTTTTTTATCAAACACCTCATTATAATATTTAACCTTTATTTTTGTCACCCTTGTTTTTTGTTGATTTGATCTTTCTCCAAAGATTATCTATCTACTTTATTTTTTGAACATTATTTAAATGAAAAATGGGTGTCCTTTATAAACTGTAAATAAATGAAAATACTTTTATTTTTTAATTAGAAATACAGTTAAATGCTTTTATTGTATCCAAGACTGAACACATTGTTGGACTAGTATTTTAACATAGATTAAGCAATTTTTTGTGTTCAAATTTACATTTTTTTTAACAATACTATGCTTAAATTTAAAAAAAATGTTTTTCATTCTTAATTTTTTTATTTAAGACTTTACACAGAAAGTAAATTATTTGCATTCTTACAACAAAGCAGGAAACAATATGCCACTTCTTGACGAGCAATTCTAAGTTTCTTAATAAACTGAATATTACACCATAAATTACTTATGGTTACCAACACTTCACCATTGAATAACAAATTAATAGATAAACAAATCCATAATAAGTTCAAATGTATATAAGTTGTTCAATGCAAAGTAGATTAAGCAAATATCTACTTTGTTAATTTTATTGATATATATTTACCAATATTTTCCAGAAATAGGAAGAAAAAAATGTCTCCAAATTGTTATATCGTTGTGCATTTGTCAAACTTTAGAAGATTAGATTATCACAGAAATTATGAATCAAACATATACAGTTAGGTTTAAAATATTTTGTTGTGTCTCTTTCAAGAATAATAGTTTAGCAAACAAATTCTTGTGTTAATTATCAACATAAATGATGAAAGATTTTTTTTCATTTGCTAATTTCATTTATAGATGAATAAGCAATAATTTGGATTAGTTGATAATAATCATCGTAAATTAAATTATATTAATTATAAAATTAAGGTATATTTCTCTAAGTATGATTTCTTTATAAGACAAAAAGTTAAAACTTCAATAATTTTATATAAATAATCAGTATTTCAGAACATACTTCAGTACATGCTTTTACACTGGTCCAGCTATACTAAAATATACATTTCCTTCAAAGATTATAAAAGATGAATGTTTTAACTATAAAAATTTACTTACATGGATTATATGTATAATAAATTTATAGAACTATATATTTTACAAGAATACTCAAAAACCAATAATTTTTTTATAACTTTGTTTGTATATTTACAAACCTTACATTAGTACATTTAAAGGCCTAAATATGACTCATAATATTTATCAATATTATTCTAAAATTTCATAACACTGAAATGAATTAAAATTATATAACCGTATTTATTTAAAGTTTATTTATCTATTATTCTTTGGTATAATCTTAACGGCTTTTGAATAAAACAAAAATTTTGCATTGTTTTATATATTTTAACCATTGTATTGTTTTATATATTTGGACTTTTAATTTTTTAATATACATACAAAATAATTTAAAAGAATAATTATTCCTAAAAGTAATCACCCTATTTCTAAGTATATAATCTGTGAATTATGTGTTAAAAAAGTTCTGCATTTTGCTTCGCATACTGTATACTGTGGATAATCCAAAAAATCATTCTCCAGCAGAAAAGCTTAAAATTTTGAAAGAAATGCTGTTTATGTATTATAAAATGAATAATTAATGGAATCCTGACTCAGTCGACTTATTTCAGCTGTAATCAGTTGTCTCCAATTATGTTCATGAACAAATTCAGCACCTCAGAAAAATATTACCATTAATATCATTCCGACCTGAGAGGTTTTATTCTAAAAATATTCAAGTTCATAAATCATCAAATCAAAACAAAGCGTACAAGTCACTAAGCAGATTTTAAATAAAAAGCTCTAGAGAAGGCATATAAAAAATGGCGACAATGTAAGGTGAAAACAAAGTAAGCACAATACAAAAGAAAAAACGTATCCAATGCACAGTTCGAAAATTATCAGTTTTTTTCATTTAATTAATAAAGAAACAGATGTGTTTCTTTAAAAAATAAGACTAACCTCATTTTAAAAGTTATTAAAAACTAAATTTTAATAGAATCTTCTCGAAATTATCACTCTCGATTGATAGCTTTCATCTCAGTTTGTCATATTTTGCGATGAGATGGATCCAAACAGGATCCAATCAGATTTTTTCCATAATAAATATTTTTGTATACTTTATTATATTTTTAATCATACTGTGTGTCTTTTTATTTCATGAGATCCTAAATTATCAGCACTTCATATTTTCAATTATTTGTTGGAAAAACTACTGCAGATTATGCAATACTTTTTTTTTTACTAGTAAAAAAGATTTTGCGGATAATACGCACATATAGATTATATACAGGAGAATGCAGTACATAGAAAGACATTTACAATATTTACATCCCAGGACAGCCAAACCATGATATTATTAGAATCCACTTACAAATACTTTTTTAAATGATATTTGATTGAACCCTTGTACATTGAATTTTGAATTGATAGCATAATGGAATGCTAATAATATTCAAAAATCATTTAGGAATCTATAATATTGCCGAATTCATAACTTTAAAATTTGAATTTTTAATTTGTATACAGTATTATGAAGAGTTTAAATTATTTGAATGTAAACACGTATCATACAAATGAATTTTTTACCAATAACAATAGTTGAGAATGCAATCTATCATAGAATAACTAAAATGTCTTAAATTTCAATTTCATATGAAATTGTATACACTTTTCACCTATTACTTCAATTTATTATTTTGTTACATATATTTCATTCAAGAGAAGACTCAGAATATTTTATGGTTAGCCGGGATAGCTTGCATTTCAGAAAATTTAAATATTTCATTGCACCCCAGAAAATTAGTTCACACTAAGTATAGACAGTGAAAAATAATAATAATAAATATTAGTAAAACAAAGTGAGAGAAAAAAATTATACTTTTCTCCCTTTATCAAAGATACATTATAGAAACAGAAAATATTCAAATATTATGTAAGGTGAATAGCATATTAGAACCATTAAAATGATTTTTTAAATTATAATCAATAATGTGCACATTAAATTTGATTTACTATACACACATTTTATTTAATAATTATTGAATTTTAAACGAACCTTAGGTAACCAAATTATTAACAATGTAAAATTGGCAGTTTCTTGTCTTTTTATGACACAAATAAAAACTCATTTGTTATGAAATTTGAGGTAAAAATCAATATCAAGTAATAGGTCAGTATTATAATATATAAAAACATCACGAAATAATTGTATTATAATACATAAAAACATATGTACCATGATTTTGTCTATGTTAGTGATGTATTGGGCTATACTTTCAAAATTCTTTGCTAATATTTTTTTTTAAGGAAAAATCAACCAGCACTTTCCAGTACTATTAATATTTTGATGGTATCAAAGACAATGTGATTATGCACATAATGACAAGATGGATTAGTTTATGCTTTATCCATATACAGTCAGGAAAAGTTTGTATAAATAAGTATATTTTACACAAAAAAATTAAACTGAATGAAATGAAATAAAATAATATTGAAATAAAAAGAAAGAAAAGTGTTTAAAAAATTATGAAATTTTAAAGCAAATAAGAAATATATACCACTAAAAGGTAGGAAGTGCTTAGGATTTAAAAATTAATTTCAGGCAGCAATTGATTAAAAAAAATCAAACAAATTATAAATAAATATTAAGTGCACAATAATAAAAAAAAATTATCAACAGGACTTTTTTTTTCATGCAACCATTCAAATTCAAATATTTCAATAAAGCCTGCTGATAAATTTATTCTTAAAAAAAATTATGAATAAAAAGTTCTTTTTCCTTTCAATTTTTGTTCATGCAATACAATATGTAAGAACATAGTGATTTTTTTCTATTCATACAGGAAAGAAGGATTTACCTTAAATAAATTAAAGTGGGGACATTAATAAATGTTTAATAATTTTAAAGACAAATTTTATTTACAGAGTTTAATTACTTAGCTTTGATTTAAATGCATTATTAAATCTTTTTTCAATATTTTACAAATATTATTTAGATAAAACTAACAAATTTATGCCATTACAAAGATGATCTATAAGCATTCAAATGCAAGAACTTTTATGATCTGTCTAAATTATCAACAGCATAAAAAATGCAAGCATAAATTGGGAAGTTATAATATAAATATCCTTCATGATTTTTGAAAGCCTATTTTCATAGCAGTTTTCGCTAATTTAAATGTTAAACCAGTTTTGATTAGCAGATAATGGAAGATTTTAAAGTGATGAAAAGAAAAGGAATAATGTAAAGGCTTGTAATGTTGTAACAAATGCAATTTTATAAATGAAATCAACTTACAACTCTCATAAGTTTTTTTATTTATATTTTATTTTATTATTTTTTTATTTTAAGAAATGAATAAAATTTATTAACATTGTTAAAAACATATTGAAGTTTTATACACACCTCTTGAACAACTTTATCAAGAACTTCATCTTCAGCTGAGTACAACCTTTGTATACCTCGTCTACGAACTCTAGGTGATGACATTGTAATTATCTTCACATCACTGATCTGTAATTCATGATGAATAAAAATATAGCATATACTTTTAAATAGAATGAATTATAAATTTTTACAACAAAAAGTCAAATAATTTGATACAAGACAACTAATATATATCAATAGAAATAAATTAATACATAATTTTTACTATAAGAAAAAAAAAGCGGTGCCAAAATTTATAATTATTCAAAAAAGATTAAAAAGCATACATTTTGTTGTACATTTGACTTTTGTTTGAAAATAATTAAAATTATTCTTATAGTATTCTATTCATTCTTTTCAGATGGGTAGAATTTATTCAACTTTTAATCCTATTATTTATAAAAGATTATGCTAAATAAAGACAGAAATATCTAGTTTTTTTTTTTATTTTTTTTTTTTTTAAATCATATTCAGCTAGAACATAATGATTCTATGCAAAGAAATCTATGACTGCAAATAGGTACAAAGGACCAGATTCATTCATGTAAAAATATTCACATATCATATGCATTCTAGTAACAAGATTACTTTACTTAACATAATGCAATTGAATTTGTTTAGAGACTAAGGTGGATCACACATATTGTTTTAAATATAAATTTTCAAGAAAATAAAACTTGATGAGTTACATGAAGCACTACAAGTTTTTTTCCCAATATTGTTAGTCCATGTAACATGACATCAGGATATTGTAATAATGTTGAATATTTTAAATGTTTCTTAAAAACTAATATAAATTATTATAATTTACTTTTGATTTTTTTTCAGCTTTTGGTAAAGTTTAAAATATTAAAAAATCTTGTTTTCAATAAAAATGATAAATATCTTTTTAAATAAAACAAATTTTTAAAATATGTATTTAGAGTATGACTTTTAATGTATGTATTTAGTAGATTTTTATTGAATGTAAAACACATGTTTAATGTATCTGCAGGAAAAACGCAAAGAAACTCAATGTTATATGTCAAAGTTTTCCTCTTTTTTTTTCTAAAAGTAGATATAAAAATTGAGATAATTGCATTGTCTATAAAAAAAATAACTATGTCTTAGGTTCTAAAACTTAATTAAGAAACAATGCTATAAATATTTTTCCACCAGTTGTTAGTTGTTTAAAAACCTTTTAAAGTAGATTATTAAAGGCTTTTTTGATAAATTATTAATATTAAATCACTTTTAAGTCTTTTTCTAACCTATCTAGCTATCTGTTTGAATCCTCTTCAACGCTTTCCCTCCATCATAATGAAATGTGTGGCCCTGTCATCTAATGCGAGATTTATTTACAACCTCTAAAATGTCAGGTTTACCAAACTTTTTGTAAATTTCATGGTTATAGGCTACTTTTTATATATCGTCTTATATTATTGGCACCAAAAATACTCCTTTCTCTTCGAAAAAATTATAAAAGGTCTTCTACTGCTCTGTTTGGACCCCAGCATTTACTCCCATACAGGATAACAGGTCTTATTAAGGTTTTATACAAACTTATCTTTATTTTAATGCTGATATAGTTTGATTTTAGTTGGCCATAGAAACACTTATTAGCATGGCTAGGCTGCTTTTAATTTCAATCTATAGGTCATTGCATCTTGAGGTTATTATGCCTAGAAGCTACTTGACATTCTTGAATGTGTGGTTATTTATCTTCAGGGAATCTGTATCCACATTTCTATTTGTTGCAATCATGTATTGTATTTAGTTTTATCTTCATTGATGGTTAGACCCATTTTACTTGCACATTCTCAAGTGAGATAAAAGTATCAGTAACAACTTGCTTACTTTGCCTGATAATATCCATGTTATCAGTGAACAAAAGCAGTTTGACAGTTTTTTGCAGGATAATTCCACAAGTCTTTATTTCTGAGTCTCTAAGTACATTTTTCTAAGCCTAAGTTAAACAGAAAGCATGAAAGGGCATCACAAGCTCTTCTCAATATAGAAAGGAGCAATGTGACATAATTTTAATACATTTGTTTAAGTTTTAAGAGTCATTATAGTAACATTTATCAATTTTGTTGGTATATTGAATTCTCTCATGGCTTCGAAAAGTTTCTCTTTGTTAATGCTCTCACATGTGCTTTTAAAATCAATGAAAATATGGTTGGTATCGAAATTATATTTTGTTTTTCCAAGAATTACTTGAATTGAATTTATCTGTTGTTGGAGGTGTATGAAAGTAATCACTTGTAAGAAAGGGAGATAAATACAACATTCCAGTTTGTCTTTTTTATAAATTGGACAGACAGATCCTTCTTCCCACTCAATGGACATTCATTCATGTGTCTAGTTACAATAAATAAGATTATAGAACTCTTCATTCTCTCTCAGATAACAAACATAAATAACATAAAATTTTGAAATTTGGGTATTTAATAATTTTTATAGAATATAATCAATCTTATTTTTAATTTTCATGGTATAGTTTTAGTGGAATAATAAGTTTGTTTCCTAAAAATTTTCATGAGGATGTAAATTCTCTTCAATAAAACTAATATTTTACTTATTGTGTAAAACTATACTATACCAATACATGTCTTAGATTAAAAGATAAAAATCCTACTTATTATATAATCCCAATAATTAAATAACTCTCAATATTTAAATCAACTTGTTTAAAAAATCTCACTATTTAAATAAAAAATAATAAGCTATTTAAATACATATAAATCTATTTCTAACATACACATAGACATACTTGGTAAACATTTTCAATATTGAATTGGAAACATGTCTTGGGTACCAGGATTTCATCATAAAGGCAAATTTCTGTACTATGTATTATCGCATTATATGCATATAATATTACCTATAATATGCTATTTGTTATCTAAAAAAAATTATTCATTGCCATATATGGGAAATACATAGTATTGAAATAATGTTTACATCAATGAATTATTCAAAGGAAATTTAAAAGGACATTTCCTCATATAGATGTCAGGAGTAGAAATATTATAAAGGGAAGGCAAATGCCAGTCTAGGGAGTGAAATATAAAATCAAGTAATAAAACTAAACCTAACATAATTTAAAAGCCCTTTACAGACATGTAAAATATGTAACAATAAATATATATTAGCTTAGAATAACAGAAGAATTGGCTCAGAATATTAGTTATGGTGGTGAAAAAGAAACAGATAAATCAATGATATAATCTCTATATATAACAGAAGCTGAATATGATAAATTTTTCATGTAACACTGAAATGTTTAAGCTGATGAGCTATATCATTTCTTTTTAACTAAATATTATTGACATAATTTAAAGATCCAACATTTTATAAACATCTTTTCCACTTTTTTTAAATTTGGCATTCAAAATGCACAAATAAACCTCATTTTTATCACTTTTATTAAAAGTGTGTACTACATATCAGAAAATACAATATACATAGGCCTTCAACAATATGTCATTGAATACTCATACTGTCCCTTGATGATCAGATTTTGCACACAGAAACTAATTTAAGGGCTCATATTTATCTTTGAATTTTAATTTAAAGAGAATTAAATATAAATAATAAGGTAATAAAATATGTGCAAATCAATAATTTACAGATTATCTAAATAAATACAGACTTTCATCTAACTATAGCATAAAGAAACAGCCACTATATGAGGACAATGAGAATATTTGGAGTCATGCAAAGATATAATTTAAATACAATTTAAATTTAACAAACTTATAGTTTCTTTTATTTTAAGAAAGAAATCACAAAATGATAGATAACTAAGACTATTACTCCAAAAATGATAAATACTTGTGGATAATTACTCAATGTAAACATATTCATTGGTACTTATTAAATAAAAAGATTATTTTTAAATTTTACTTTAACATCCATGAAAATATCCCAAGAAAGAATTAAATCAATGGATTGATCTACAGACTTAACAAATGTAATTTTCTAGAGCACAAGTTTTGATATTTGCATAAATTATTAGAGTATATTATCCAGTAAACATTATTATTATATCATGAATTGCATTAAATCACATCAATTACACAACTAACTTTTAAATTTAAAGTATTCTTTCTTAAAATTTATTTTTTCTACATCATATTTGTTATAAAGTCTACTAAGTTTTTCAAGTTTAATGCACTACTTTCCATCTATCTAAAATGTGTAATATTTCATTTGAAAACATTAAAGCTTTTTCCTTATATTTATTTAAAACTTATATTGACATTACAATTATTAACTGATGTTTCAATTTTTGAAATGTTCATAATAATCATATAAAATAGGAATTATTTATAATTACAATAAAATATAAAAGCTTTAAATGTATTAGAAAATGTAATTAAATGTCAATTATTTAAGAGTAAAATAATAAGCATATAGTGCTAATGAAATAAATTAAAATTGATAGGCTTTTATTTAAAATTTTTATTGAAATATATTAAGTGAAAAGCATGATAATTTCCATTTATTTATACCATCAAAACTTTTAACAGAAAGTAGATATATAACTCCACAAATATCAGACATTTTATTTTAAAAAAAGAGACTCACAATTTTATGAAGCAATGACAATCAAAAAAGAAATACATCTGAAAATAAACACAAGCAAAACTGAAAAAATCAGATCTTTCTTAAATTCTTTATGAAACATCCTATTTTATATTATTTAAACGATGAATTTTTTCTAGCTCAACACTCACAATATATACTTCTTTACATTTTTTATAACAATTCATTTCAAACATTTTTGTATTAATTTATCTTTCTAATATAACTTACTTACTGCAGATAGAAGCATTGCCAAAAAAAAATGCCTTATCAAGAACAAATGTGCTTTATTTCCAAATTATGCACCTGTTTTTAGATTTACTATTTTCTTTTGTAGGACATAGTTAAAAGTTCAAAAAAAAATTTTTTTTAATGAATTATAATTCTCATTTTATAAAAAAAATTACTTTTTGATTTTTTTTTTTAACATTTAGCTACTTTAGAAAAAAATTAAATGTTAAAAATATTTTACAAAAACTATATCACACTAAACAAGAACAGATATTTTTAAATCAATATAACACATATTTATTAATTGGTAACTGATACATATAATTCAGATAATAATCAAATTTCACTTCAAAATAATTGAATTCAATCTTTATTATATCATGCACAAAATTATAAAACATATTTCGTGAGTTTAAAAATGTATCCAAACTTTGTTCAGAAATATACATTTACTTACCTAATTTGAATCACACTAAAATATTTCAATCTTTATACTATTATTCATAATTATTTGTACTTTTACAATTAATTAAATGCATAAAAACACAATGAACAAATATTAAAATAACTGCATGAATATTAAAGTAATTTCAATAAGTTTATTTTATTGTAGAAGCTTTCAGATATTTAAATTTTTCCATTCTATTAAAGGTAATAATTTTTTTTAGAATGCTAAATTATTGAAATCAATGTATGAAAAACAAAATTAAAAGTTATCATGATGCATTTTTTTAGTTAAGGTGTATTTAAAGATAGTTTTGCTGAGAGTTTTCTAACTAAAACAAAACATTTTTACATTAAAAATGATACCTAAAATAAAATTTTGTATTATAAACATGCTGACGCATGCATATAAGTATTATGTAAATAAAAATATTAAGGTAAGTTTAAAGAATCATAAGATAAATATTTTTAAAATTTTTCAATCTTTAAGATATCTATAATTTTTTTATGCAACTTTTTTAAAGGCACTTTAATTTATAAACGAACATTTTCCTAAGCACTTCTAATTCCAAATGTTAGGATCTTTTGAATAAAGGCATTTCCATTTTATAAAAAAGAAAACAATTTTAATAAAATTGAATTTATTATGATGAAAAATAAAACCAAGTGTTTTTCTTATATTTGGATAAAAAATTCAACTTGATTGACAATATAGAAATGTGCTAGTAAAAATTTATAAATTATAAGAATTAAATCCTTGACTAAATGTTTTCTTCTTAAAAATCTAAACTATTTTGCATTTTTAACCAAAGTTCCTTAAAAACATTCAGTAATGAGAGAGCACTTATTTTAAGACTTGGTAAGGTATTACAAGCACCTTATTTTATTTTTTCAATTTAGGTAAATCCTTTGAAAAATAATCTTTTTTGAATTAAGAATGATATATAAATTTTATATAAAAAAACAATTTAATAAATACAGATTAGATGCAGTTAAACTATTGACAAAACATTTGATTAAGTATGCATTGAAAAAAATTAAAACCATATTTTTAGTCAGAGTACAATTAAAATGGGTAAATATTTATAGTTCAAAGAGCAGCCCGTAATACACACACAAACACCTTTCAAAACAATTGAATTTGAAATCTAAGATTACCCATTACAATTATATAAAACTATGAACTTCATTATTTGACAGGATGTTCTAAATTCTTTAAAATATAAATAAAAAATGTAATAAATCTTTTAGTTTCATTTTATATTGAACTTTTCATTCAAGTGAGAACGATTCTAATTGTAATCAATTTGTATGTTTGTTTAAATCACTTTGTCGCTGTAAATCTTATTTTTTCTTACATAAATAACATGCGTGGATTCCTACTTAAACACACACATATACATATCTGAAAATTAACAAATCTGAAAATTTTAAAGTAATATATATTTTTGTCGTGCATTTGCATTCCTTAAGTGACATGGTATATTTTTATAATTTATTTAAATGCAAGCAATTTCATGCTACATAAATTATAGACATACTCACATATTTTATATTTTTAAAAGTTCTGACTGTAAATTAAGATATTGATAAATGAAGACATTCGAAAGGAAAAAAAGAAATTAGAATTAAATATTCTTCCTAATGTTATTCCACCCACGTGTATGATTATTTTTCGCACATTAAATTTACTGTAATATGACATAAAACATTTTTTTTAAAAAATCTTATCTCACAGAATATGAAAACTTTAGTGTTTTCCCATTTCGGTAATTAGAAAGTTAAAATATCTCATTACATATCACAGCTGTGCAAGTGAATTCAAAGTCAAAATTCTCATCTACCGCTGTAAATGGACAGTTTTGTTTTTCATGAGATATGTGTGTGCGCAACCGGAAGTTACACAATTTCCAATTTTATTCATTAATATTGTGGACAATATTTATACAAATAATTATAATAAGTTATTTCATTTAAATAAATTCATGCACCTTAAAAAATTCAATTTTTAATATTTTTTCTTCATTTACTATTTATTTTTTTTTTCCATGAATGTGTACAGAGGGCGTAGTTCATCAGTCGTCATCGCTTTCGTTTTCTAATCTTCTGCTCTGGCGAATTGTTTACATTTTAATCCATTAAAAAGCAAACTAAAAAAATTTCTATAACTAAATTTAGGTATTTTATAGGCATCATTTTAGAATTTGTATATTTGTTACGGTACTTGCCTATGTTAATTTTTATTTTATTAGTGTTAATAATTTAGATGAAAACATAACTGACGTGTCTCATATTTGCGCATGGTAAAAAAATATTAAAACAAAAATACAGTGCAAGAACTTATCACACAAGAGAATGATATCAATATGAAATTTATTATAGCAAACTTTTGTTGTAATACAAGAATATTCATCACTACATGATATTCATTATCAATAAAGTTACATTAGTTTGAGTTGGAAAAATATTTATCTCTGACAAACATAGTTTTAAAATGTTTAAGCGGCTTCGGGAACGTATTACTGAAGAGGCTTCTAAATCAGTCGCTCAGGTAATAGATTGTTTATCACGAATTTTTTTTTTATAAGTATTTTTTAGTGATGATGAATTTTGATTTATTTTTAAGTAAAGTTTATGTCTAATAAGTTCCTATTTAAATTTGAGCAGTTAACATTAAATAGATTCATTAATTCAAATAATATATGTATCTTTATATCTCACTATCGAAAGATAAGAATTTGTCAAAAATTATTAGTATGAACATTTTATTTACCATTTTTATTTGATTGTTTGAAGTCTTTTATTAAATTCCTTTTTTTCAATTAAATGCTTATAATTTTGTAATTTATAGATTTCTCTTTGTAATTTATAACATAGTTCTTGTATTCACACATAATTTTGCTAATCTGTTTCAATTATAAAAATTGCTGAAAGACCCAAGAGAAATCAATTTTTAACAGCTACCAATATTCAATGGCTGCACTGTATTTCAGAGTGGTCCTGAATTTGCTGCTTTCTGTGTCATTTGTTATCATCCAATTACTAATAAATCATTTTATATTTTGTTTTGCACCATTTTAATATTCGTAGCTTGTTTCATATTTTCACTGCTTTTATGGGTCTTCATCACTGTTTAAAAAACAAATCTCAATGCAGTTTTATCTATTTTATTCAAAATATTACCATGGTTTAAATGAATTAAGATAAATTGAATCATTGGAGGAAATAAATTTTGTTTTAAACTGCTAAAGATTTATAAAAAAAATCTCTGAATACATATTAAATATTTCCATTGCAAATCATATGCTACTATTCCTAAACTATTATATTTTATCATTTAATTAAATACTGTGTACTAAAATATAGTCATGTTTTTTATTTTTAATGCTCTTTTTATTCCTTTTATGCACTTAAATGTTTAAACTTACGAAAAAAAATTATAGCGAAATATGAGGACATCAGTAAAACTATTTTAATCCATTTCTATACAAACATACTATAACTTGAATAAGTCAGATAAAGTTTACTTTAGAGTACTTCTTGATTTTTGGGTTATTTTGTTAATGCCAAGACAGGCTCCAAAAGCGTTAATAACAAAATGGCAACCCTAAAATTATGTTAGTTAAAGCACTCCAAATTCCAGTGTTACCTGAAATTAAATTTTATTGCCTAATTATTTGCAAAACCAAGGAATATCTTAATTTACACTAAGCCAATAAATCTCATAATTGATGAACTTTATAAGTTAATTGTAGAAATAGTATTTTAATTATGATAAATATTACAAATAATAAAAATTATTATTAATATTTACAAGATATTCAAAAATTATATGAAATATTTTTTAAAGATACTGAAAAAAAGGTATAATTTTAAATAAAATTTCATATGTAAATTATAATCAAAAATTATATTTTTCAAATATAAATTAATTTTTAGGAAAATAAATTTATATTTTAAATAACTTTACTGGAATTACACTGCATGAAAAATTATAATGAATGCCTATGTTGCAGGAACATTTAATTAAACAATGATCATTTTTTAAATAACATTTTAACTTTATATCAGCCACATTATAAATTTATTAATGAAAATATGTTCATATTCTAAAGCAATCTATTGACAAGAAATTATTTAAAAGATTTTATAAATTATTTAATTATGATGATCAAAAAAATTTAATGCTTTGTAAAATTCTTATGTTTAAATATTAAGAAGACTACCAAGAAATAGCCTTGTTATGGCTGTTTAGAGATAAATCTAATTTAATTTCAAAAATACCTATTGCTTTTTCTGCATTTGAGAACCATTGAATTTAGATAGCCTATTCATGCACTTTCAATTCAAGTCAGTTGTGCATTGTAATATTATTCTTTATATATCCTTTTTCTCTCAGACTAAATAAATGAAATTTTTTTTAAAGAGGAAAAAAAGAAAAGGAACTATAGATCTGTATGTATCACACATATTAGAAAGAGTAGAATTTTTCTTTTGACAAACTTTATATTAAAATTTAGATCAAGCAAATATAGTTCAATATCTGTAAAGTATGTTTACTGCTAATGAATATAATTGATGTTCTTGCTATATTAAAGCAAATAAAATATTTAGAAATTTGGATCGTTCAGAATATAATTCCAGTATAATTTGTAGAAAAATAGCAGAAGGTGTTATAAGCTATCAAACAAATTTTAAAATTAACAGATAAGTTACTTGAAATTTTATAACTTAAAAATTACAATTGAGAAATAATAGATAAAATGTATTTGAATGAAGACTAATACAATTTTGAAAATTTCATATTTTATTTATTTGTGTGTGCTTAATATAAAGATTGTGAATGCAGAAAACAGCTGTTAAAAATTCTTGGAAATAGTCTGCATTTTGAAAGTAATGTAAAAATAGTTTATAGATTGTTTGCCAAATTATGCATACAATAGATACTCATTTTTTAAGATTCTAAATTTACAATCTTTACTTGATATTTTCCACTCATTTTGGGGGGAAAGGTAATGTGTAATATTAAACTAAATTGAATAATTGAATAATATTTTTGTTAAATACAACTTATTTAGCATAATACTTATTTAATACAATACTGAATTTAAAAATATTTCTTCGTTTTACCGGTACACTGAAGTCAATTGCTGGATAATATTTCAATTGTCATTGAATTCCTTAGATTTTTTATATTTTAAACAACTTTGTAGCTTCTTCTATATAAATCCCACTCAATACAAAATAGAACAGATCTCTAAGCATAATTTTTATTTTGATCATATCTAAGCTGAAGATAGGCAGATTCAACTATTCATTAAATAAAATATTTTTAGAAGTTATCTTTGCTTCATATTGTTTTTCCCTTGACTGCTTCTCAATTATGATAAAAATTACTAAATTAATAAGTTATCAAATGTATGTGTGTGTGTGTTTTAACACTTATTAATATTATTGATTATTGCATGTTTAATCATGTTAATACTTATTATTATATGTTTAAATAATTTAAAAAAGACCACTGTGTTCTTAACTATTGGTGATATCACTGTGATTAAACTAATTTTATTTAATTTTTCTGTAATCTTATCAAAAAATTAATTATGTTATAAAAATTTAATATTCATCTCAAAATGTTGATAAGTTTTATAAATTTGATCTAACATTTGCTATTTTCAAAACATATAGTCTATATCAGGGGTGGCCAAGACGTCGACGGCGAAGACATTTTAGGTAGTCCACACGACCATCCCGATAATGACCTTGGATATTAAGAATTTCATTTATGATTTATGACATAGAATCAATGAATTATTTAAAATAAAATTTAGTACAGTCTACGCTTTAAGACCCAAAACAAACTGTGCAAAGATTTACGATTTAAAACCTAAAACAGGCATGATGAGCGCGATTAAAACATTAAAAAAAACAATAGAAATGTATGCATCTCAATTAAGAAAACACGAATTGAGAAACTTCAATAACATGGAGGAAGAGTGCATGCATAATCCAAACCGAGACTTCGAAGATTTCGCTTAACACTTACTTGTTTTGCTTGAAGAATTTGAAAGAAGTCTTGCTGACTTAATTAGGTTGAAAGAAATACTCAATTTTATGATATTTCCATTTAATGAAAATGTCAACATTGATGGAGTATCTGAAAAATTAGGACATTTAATAGATATCATATCAGTCACGGTCGAAGAAGAAATTATTGAATTAAGATGCGATATATTTCTTAAATCCAGAGCACATTTGGAGATACTGATTTTTGGAAATTAATTTCTGAGGAAACGTTTCCAACTATTTACAAATTTATTTTGTATTTCAAATAATACTTTGGATCGAGGTATCTTTGCGAATCTGCATTTTCAACCATGAACAAAAAACAAACATTGGTCGCATTTAACAGATAAACATTTAATTTTGTGTTTATGCATTGCAATAAGCTCGTACCAGCCACGAAACTTGTCGCAGATATACAGTGCCAAATTTCAACTAAACGAAGTGAATAGGATGGTCAGTTTTTGACATAGGAATACTTTGATTACTTTTGTCAGTAAATTTTTATTTTGTAAATATTTATATAAAGTTTTTTTTTTAGAAAAATGACATAATTTACCATTTTTTCTTGTTACCGAAAATAAATATGTCGTTAATTTAGCTCTGCCATTGGTAGACTGCCTTCGATTTTTTAAATGTGGAGTAGACCCCGGATCCCAAAAGTTTGGCCACCCCTGGTCTATATCAAGCATACATATAGCAATTTTATATATCATTACTTTAATGCAATATTTCTAAGTGTATTTAAAAAATATAATGTTATAGTATTGTATCTTAACAATTATAAAAATTATTATTGTGTATTTCTATTTATTAGCTTGGAAACAATCCAGTTAGAACATCTAGTGAATCTGATAACAAACCTGCAACTACTAATTCTTCTGAGGTTTGTTCCTTATTAAATTTTGTTTCAAACTGTATGCTAATATCATTCAGACTTGTTCGTATTTATGCATAGAAATAAGAATATGATTCAAACAATATATATAAGAATGATGAATGTTTTTTCCCCTTCCAAAATAAAAATCCTATATTAAGTTCAAGCATTTCTTCTTCAGAAGTTTTTTTAAATCTCAACCAAAATTTTAAGGAAAAAAAATGGGTGTATAAAATCTCAATTTATTAATCTGGCAGTACCTATTAAAATATTTCATTGTGCATTTTAAATATATATATATATATATATATATATATATATATATATA
>JAPDSC010080366.1:61452-112640 GCA_026290005.1 Latrodectus geometricus
AACTGTTACGGATTAAACAAATCTTTCTATTCTTCAATAATGCAATAAAATTATTCAGTTTATGGAATTATGATATTCAAAATAAGCAAACAAATGCGGAAAATATTTGTGAATTTTATACAACTTTAAGTTTCTAAAATATAAAAGAATTTATAAGTAATTGAATAATTAACAATAATTTTTAGTCAACTGTTGCAAACATAAATGATTTGAATAGATTTTCCACTATATTAACTTAAAAGTCATGTGACTAGCATTTTAAAATTAAATATTCAATTTTTTATAGGATTTAATTACTTTAAGTGAAAGCTCAGCAGTTGTAGTTCCACATACTAGTTCTCAACAATTCAGCATTGGAGAGGATGAAGATGGTTCAATGAGTGAACAGAGTACACCACAAAGAAATGTGAGTATAAAAAGTGGAAATTTGTATTTCGTTTTTTTATATTTAAAAATGCTGATTTTTTTTTTCTGTGCAGAAATTATGAAAACTTGCATAACTTGCATAGTTTTCTGCAGTTAGTATATATATAAGTTACTAAATATTTCTGTTTTAGTTTCTAATATTAGTCCCACTAAAGTATATTCTTAAAATGAAAAAAAAAAATTATGGGCCTTTGTATTTGAATGTTTGAATAGAAGACAGAAAGATATAAGTTAATTGTAATAAAATTTACCTTTTGATTGTCACATATTTCATTTAATATGTATTATATATATACTTATAGATTTTATTTATCGTTGAGCCACATCCTTTCTCAAAATCCATTTTATTTTTAAAATTTACGTTTGTGCATGGGAACACATACATTTATCTGTCTATCATGTGTGAGTGTGTGCATACTTGATTTAAAAGTATTTTGTTCATCAATGCAATTAAAAATTCCATGTTTTTCACATGAAAATCAAAACTGTTTTAACTTAACAATTTGCAATTAAGCTATTTCCTTTTTCACTACATTTTTTGCAGCATTATATAAAAGAAAGTAATAACTTATATAATTATTTTATCTGGAATAAAATTTTCTTCTAAATTTCAAAAGTTATAATATTATTATGTAAAAATTTATTCAAATATTTTCTAATAAGTTATTATGTCTATGAATTAATATCAATTTATTTTGAATTATAATTAAAACTACCAATGTCAGGGATTGCTTAAAATTCTTAGTCTTTGAAAAAAAGCATCAATTTAACAAAAAATTTGGAAATAATTTCTGAGAAAAGCTTAAATATTCAGGTAATACTTATAGTATTATCTTAATATTAATACTATTAGTTAGTATAATAGAGTCTTACTTATAAGTTATTGAAATTTACAATTACTTATATATTTATTTGCAATAAAATACATTTATATACTTTTCCTTTGAATTTATGTATAACTATAGATGGTTTTATAGGTTGATGTTTCTAATGGCTCAGCATCATATTCTACTGCTAAAGACCATGCAGTATTAGTTGATACTTTTCCACTAGAATATCGCCCTAAGAGATTGAGTTATGTTCCTCAGTCTGATATAGAAAGTGAAAGAGAAGACCCTCCTACATTAAATTTAGAAGGAATATCTAAGGAGCAGCTACTCAGTGTGATTGATGTCCTCAAAGCTCGGTCATACAAATATAAAAATAAATATTCTGAAGTGAGATATATTTTAATTTACTTTCAATAATGTACATATATTTTTTTTTATTTTATTTTGTATGATGGAATAAAAAGAATTTTTTGTTTTCACTTATATTCATTTATTATAAATCAATATTAAACATTTTATATTGTATTAATTATGTTGTGAATTTTTTTCATGAGTGGAGTTTGAAATTATAGTGATATTAAGTTTACGAAACAACCAGTGTTAGCAAAACATTTTTAGGTATAATATGGAATTGTTCCATTTTTTGCTAATTTAAAATTTACATAAGATTGATCACTTTATATTCTTAAAGTTATTATATTCTATTAGGAATTATCAGTCTACTTGATATGACATACTGTTTAAATTAAAGAATTTTGCTGTGAATTATTGCCATTGTAGAGGAAGCACAAAATTTTCTAAATACAAAAACAATGTCATTTTTATAAGTTGTATGCTTATTTCATAAATGCTTAAATCTTAAAAATATTCTACAAATTTCTCATTTGTTACTCTTTGATTTACTCAAAAGATTAAAAAAAAAAACTGTTAATTCTATTACTTAATAGTCTAAAATAATTGTATACCTTTTGTTTTTCAACTACTTTTTTTATACTTTCTTATTTATTTATTTTAAACTATCACTAAAAATATATAAATGATTGTTTAAAAATTTAAAATGATTCATTCCTTTTTTTTTATTTATTTAGTACATTTAGTTATTTACATTGAATTCAGCTCTAATTCAAAAGAAAGCAAATCATGTATATTTATATAATATTATACTCTAATTAGTTTTGGGTTGGAAAATCATCAAATATTTTATATTACATTTATTTTAAAAATTCTACAAAACCAAGTTTAATGTCATAATATCGATTGTAATCATTTATTACAATAATATGTAGTTTAAAGTTCAAATCTTCAATATGGGAATAAAGATTTACCAATTCATTTTTAATATTTTTCTTGCCTTTAATACAAGATTATTAGGCAAATTTATTAATCTGAATTAACAAAAATATACATGAACTGGTAAAGCAAAATATGTAATCTACATTTAACTTTGGTACCAAATGCATATTAAAACTTTTTTATTTTACATTAAAAAGAAATTGCAATAAATATGTTTTTTATTAATAATTAAATTTACAGCAATCTTTTTATGGAATCTAAAATATTTATAAAAAATATAGACTTGATAGAGAAGATTAATTCTAAAACTCAGAACCTATCATATAGGAAAATATTGCAGCCTTCTTATATTTCTCTATAAATTATCAGTTGAAAGCTGTTCAAGCTTTTAGGAATTTTTTTTTAATATATATATTCAAATCATGTTTTGTAACTGTATAGGTAAGTCAGATTTTTATTATATTTTGAGAAGATTTAATGCAGAACAATTTAATAAATAAGTATACTTGCAGGGTTTATTTAAATAAATATAAAAATAACTTATTTTTAAAAAAATATTGTTTGAAGTTAAATGTGTATTTTTCATGTGAAGCTTCTTAAAGTGCATTTTTAATGGTTAAGCTTGGTTTTGCAAAATATTTCTCAATTTCATCTTTTATTTTAAATATTCCATGGGCAGAGCTCATCCTGGCTTGGTGCATAAAATCCTGTGTTCAATCCTAACTACTATTTAATAACTGAAAGATTGCATTTCTTCATTAAGCATGCATAATTGTAAGGGTTGGAATGATTAATGCTTTGGCCTTTGGTTTGAACAATTCATAAGTTAAAATCAAACCTTGTATTTAAATGTGTAATGAATCAGAATCCACTTTAAACTGTAGGTTTTGATCTAATCAGCTCTCATGTAAAAAATTACCATGAAGTGATAAACGAAATCTTTCTATGATAAAAAAAAAATTGTGATTAAAAAAAGCATAAAGCTTCTGCATTTGAAAAAAGATAAATATTGTTTTTTTATTATTTTAATTAGAAAATGATATCAGATTGCTTTTGAGTAGTCTTTAATTTCACCTTATGAGTAAAAATTTTCCATAAAAAGAAAAGAGAATAGCAGTCAAAAAAATCATTTCCTAAATTTGGCTTAGCTCAATCAGAACTTGTACTGGATAGTAAAAAGGTATCTAAACCTGTGTATTATTCAAAAGAATTTTATAACAATAAAAATTCTTGTATGCTTTTTCTTTATTTATATAATTTGTAAAATATTTATTTCTATAAATTGTTTTTATTAAAATTATTAAACATAATTGTAAGATCCCCCTAAAAATATGCCCATTACAAATATTTTGAAAATTGTTAATCTAAATTAATATTCAAATAAGTTTCAAATTGACAACAGAATAACCTTTATGTAACATAAATAGAATAATAGAACAAATAAATATAAATCTATTATTTCCCAACAATTAATGTCTAATGCTTTGAATTTATTATCTTTTCCATCAAATCTTTTTTCGAATGCCTTAGTTTCTATGGAATATAATTGCTGAAGGAATTAATCATTTTAAATTAATCAATTTTAAGGAGAAAAAAGAAATGTGTTAATTAAAATGACATAGTATAAAAATATATCAAATATTGATGCTAAACTGACAATATATACACATAATATTATGGAAAAATATAAGTTATTCAAAACACACTGTCATATATTTCAAATTATTATATCTACAATTTAAATAAAAATTACAAATGTATCTTTGTTTTTATATATTTTGTTGACTGAAACTATTGTAATGGTTTTCCTTATTTTAATTTTTAGGTTGTTAAAAATTTTAAAGAATTAAGGGATGAAAAGATGAAAATTGAAGTATGTTTGCAATTTTTTCTTTACTGCTGTAATTTTAATCCAGTTTCTTTTTTCATTCCATATTTTCTATTGTTTCAATTCTGCAATAAATCAAGCATGATTTTTTAGTTTCATTTTAGATATTCATTGTTCATTTTTGCTAAACTTGAAGTGTAAATAGCTCTATAATTATGTAAATTTATTCACATAGTACTAAAAAGCTCAGAAATGAATAAATTTGCACTGTCAACTGTACTAATATTACTTATAAAAATTTTGTAAATGAAAACAAGATAAAATTCAGATATATATTGTCTTACATGCTCTTGATTAAAACGCAACATTATGAAGAGCTAATCAGAAAATATCTAAATTGCATTTTAGTAGCAGTGCATCAAATTAGGCAAATGGTTATCATTGTTTTACATTTTGGTATGCCTGAAGCTAGATTTAAAAGAAAAAATCTGCAGAATTGGTTATAATTGTTATTCTATTTATCAGAATAATAATATTACGGATTGTTTTTCTAATTTGAAGGAAACATTCAATTCAAAATATCAAAAAATAGTATCAAGTTGATGTATTTTGATCTTCATTAGTTCAAAAAGGATATGATAGTTGAACAGAGAAAAGCAAGTTTATTATTTTAGTTATTAGCCAATTTTAGATATTAGTCAAGTTACAACATGCATACTCTTACACATATTCTCTGTACACTGACTGACAAAGATGATTGGGAAAAAGAAATGAAACTGTTTCCTGCAATGGTTAGAACAAGTGAGATTATAACTATTGTATCTGCTAATTAGAGGTGATGACCCACAAACCATTTCTGTTTATATTTTATTGCAGGTGTAGGATACTCTTTTGAAGGTCCCTATATTAAGCTGAACCATTATTTGAAGACTGCCATTTCAAAACTTAAATTCATGTCATTGAGTTTTGGTGGAGTCAAGTGTTTCCATTTATAATAGTTTTGAGATAAAACATTGACCTCAAAATAACATCATTTAATGTTTTTATTTGTATTATTTTTTTAGTTTAGTTATAGCAGTTGTTATGAGTCTGCTGTATATTATACTATTATTAGTAATATTACCACTGTGTTTTAATCATGTAACAGGTCCAATTGAGCTTTAATTGTGCTGAGTTGTCAGCTAAATGGTTAATTCTCTGCCATTCAATTAAACAGTTTGTGGGTTCACATGCTATTTTTGGCTTGAATGTTGAAGTGGTTCAAAATTCACTTTAAGAATTTCCTTCGGTTCAAATTAACCTTCATGTGTGCAAAAAATGATCATTGAGCATTATACAAATTAAACTAGAAACAGCTGCAGTGTTCCAAATTGCATGACAACACAGCATCGTAGTTTGGGATGCCATCTTTTACATTTACAGATTACCACTCTCTGCATTGTTAACAGTATGAGGTCTTATTGATATCCATAACTGGTAACACTATTCTTCTAAGGTTGATGACTGATATTTAACAGTGGGATAGCTTAAAACTGCACCCAGCCAATTTTTCTTTGTAATGTATCCAGATTCTTTCCTAGTTTCCTCTCTCCCCAGATCTCCCACCAAAAGAAAATGTTTAGAACATCATTGGGCATTATTTGCATAAGTTGCCACTGTCATATTCAGAAGAACTGACAAATGTTTAAAAGAGAATGAATAGTCACTTCCCCTTAGTTATTTAAGTTTGTATTTTGACATGTTGAAGAATGTATTACCACAAAGGGTGGACGAATATATTACTATGCATGCAATATAATTATTCTATTTACAAGTCAATCATGTCATATTAAATCTGTCTCTTTATTGATTATTATGTTTTTAATTTTTTTCACTTTCATCTGATGTATATTAATATTTAACTGTTAATATGCTATTATCATTAGAAAATTACTTAGTTGTTAACTGTAATTACCATATTTTCCTATATATAATCTGCAGTGGCATATAATCATTGGCATTTTTTCTAATAGAAATAAAATTTACTTAAGTCACAGCAGTGTGGTAGTGTCACATAAAATAAATAGTACACAGTATGATTATAAAAATATAATAAATTGTTCTGAGAAACTATAAAAAAACATCCAATTGGATAATGTTGGGACCCTTCTAATTGCAAATTACAATAAACCTAAGATGAAAGCATCCAATCCCTTCAAAAAGCACGATAATCCTGATAAATTGCTTGTAAAACTTATCATTTTTGCTTTTAAGAACTTTTAAAGAAAGTCTCTGCATAGTTTGAAAATAAATATACTTTTCGTTAGTATTTAAATGAAAGAAATTGGTTATTTTCAAATTGTGCATTGAATAAATTTTCTCTTTTGTAATGCACATGCTTTGTATTTACCTTATATTTGCATGTTTAACATTCAATTTAAAATTTTGTTACTCAGATGCTTTTACATGATATAAGAACATGAATATTTTCTTGGTGGAACAACTTGGGTCAAAACAAAATGATAAAAGCCAAATGCAATAGTAATGTCTTTTTGGCGAACCAAACTCACTATTGAACTAATTGGATAAAACTGATTTATAACTGTAATATATCAACTGAAGTGATATCATTTATTTTATGAAACAAACATCATTTTTGTTTCAAAACTTTATTGTGTCTTATATATATAATCATTATCTACAGTTTTATTTATTTTGCTTGAAATGCAACATTGTAGAAGCTGTGATATAAAGAAAGTGTAATGTATGTAAAAAAAAAAATATTTTAATTTTACATTATTTTTCTGATTCTTGTAATTAACTTTAAAGAACTCTATTATGTATGTAACTTAAGAAATTTTAACTTTTGTATAGGTTCAACTAATATTAACCTCCCCTTACAGTTATTGCTTTAAGTTATCAATTCTTTTTTTTAAATAAATAATATCCTGGTAGTTATCAAAATAATGGAAACACTTTGGAATAAATTTCAATGTGCTTTGTTATTTTTAAAATATAATTTTTTTTTTTTTTTTTTTTTTTTTTTTTTTTTTTTTTTTTAATGAATAGAAATATGTATTTTCTGATAGTGTGTGGTAGCTTTTTATTCATGTGACTTTTATTTTTTTTCATTATTTGGAGAGTTGTGAAATCAAAATGTAAAACAGAATTTGATTTGTTTTCCACATCATATATACATTCTCATTTGATAGTTTATCCAAATTGTCTTATTTTCTTTGCTATAAGGCTTTTAAAAGTTCTTTCAGTTTTGTTATCAGTTACTTTTGGATATATAGTATACCTCATTTCTTACTTATAAAAGCCTTGACACCAAACTATATAAGTTAGCATTATTTATCAGACATACCTGCTCACATGATTAATGAGCCAAATATTTATATTCATAAAAATGAAGATTCACTTCTTAAAGAACTAAAAAGTGATAATTTCTAATATTTCTGATATATAAACAAAATAAAACTCATGTAATGATTATTTTCTTTGTATTTTGAGATTTCCCATATCAAACTTAATTTTTATTATTCAATAATTATTTACTAGTTTGAAAGTTTATTCAAATATTTTATCATTTAAAACTTTGGGTTAATTTAAGTAGTACTTCCAAAATTTGTGAAATTAAATATTTTTTTAATGTATTTTGAAATAAAACAGGAAGATTATTATTAAATATTCTTATTCTCTATATGGCAATCATCTAAAAGAATAGCAGGAATTTTGCTGTTAGGACTTAAAACACTTTATTATTTTATTTTCTGCCATATTTCCCCCTGAAGTTAAGATTAGTGATGCAAAACTTTTGTCTGTTTGCTTGTACCGATTATTTCCATTCCACATGATGGACATGTCTTAGATAAAGGCATGATGTCTTGAAAGAGCTAAAATAAGGAATATATTTGTATAAAATTATTCATTATGTTATTAGAGGAAATTGCAATGGTAGATTTATTTATTTATCTGTTGAGTAGCAATTCCCATTTTGTTGAATTTTATTCTGCAAACACAAACACAATATGAAATATTACTAATACAGTTTGAATCATTTTATATTTATGTTTTATTTTATTGAAATTAAAAAGAGGCTAATTTCATAATATTTAACTATTTTTTTCAATTTTTAGCACTAATATTTTTTTTATCTATTAAAGAAAACTCTTATAGACACTCAAGATAAAGGCTCTAGAAGAATTGCTGAATTAAGAGAACAATGCCAATTAGAACAAAATGCAAAAGCTCATCTGGAAGACAATTTGAGATTAATGTTGGAAGAAAAAGATAATAGAATTTCAGTTTTGGAAACACAGGTTATACTTTGATACTTGTTAATATCTACTAATTACATGTGTGCATTGTTTTACAGATATTTGCACTTATAAAAAATCCTAATAATAAGTTAATAAATATCTATATTATAGATAAATTTATTGAAGGATTCGAGAAAGACTGAAGATTCAAGATTACTTGTAGATCCTGACAGTCAAAGTTTAGAGCTCTCAAATCCTGATTTATTAACTGGAGATAGTGTTAGTCAGTGTAGCTCTGCTTCACAAGAAAAGGTATTTTATATTTTACTATTACATTATCTAATTTGCTTATTTTATAAAGATTCTTAGTCTTTTTCATCGAAATCAATTCTTTTTGTTTTAGAATGTAATAAAATGCTTATATAAATATAATGAATGTATGAAATACTTATTTATTTATAGTTAAATTAAATTTAATAAACTAAGTTTTTATAAAGAATTACTGTATTTTCCTATATATAATCTACAACAATTTTTTTCGGCAATTAGTCAAAAATACATACAGCTGATAATATAGGTGTCACATAAAGTAAAAAAAAAAAAAATGCACAGTAAGATTAATAATACATTGTACAGGAAAAAAAACATCTATTATTAAAATGATCTCTTTGGATCCATCTCATCGCAAAATGGGATAAACTGAGGTGAAAGCATGAGATTAATCAAGAGCAATAATTTTGAGAAAATTCTAATAAAACTTATTAATTTTTAGTTTCTAATAGCTTTTAAAAGGATGTTAGATGTATTTTAAAAGTAAACTATATTTGCTTTGTTAATAATTAATGGAAAGAAATGGATTGTTTTGAAATTGCATATTGGATACATTTTTCTTTTGTACTGCATATGCTTTGTTTTTCACTTTGCATTAATATGCTTATTGCCATTTTCAATTTGCCTTTGCTATAGTTTTTAATTCAAAATTTACTTTGTAATTAAATGCTTTCACTTCCATATGATGTACAAATTTGAATATTTTTAGAACAAAACATCTTATCAAGACAAAATGCATGCTAACATTAGCAAATTGCAACAGTAATATTTTTCCAAGAAACCGAATTCATTTAATTTGAAACACTATTGAAGAAGCCTGATTATAGCTGAAATAAATCATCTGTGTTATGATACCACCTGTTATTTTATTTTATGAAACATAAATAGTATTTTTTTCAAAACTTTCATGTGTTCTTTTCTGGGGAAGAATGCTTTTTATCAGATTATTCGTATCAGCATGTAAGAAGCACAATGAAATTTGGAACTTTAACACATAATCCATGAACTATATTCAGAAAAATATAGTATTGGTTATTTTTCCCCATAGATTTCAAGGAAACTTGCTTATTTTCTTTCTTTTAAATAGATATGTAGCATAACCATTAGCTACCTATTTACTCAATTATTGACATTAAATATTACAATTTATATGCAAAATTAAATTTTCGATTCCAGTTTCAAATAACTTAAATTTTGCAATTTTTTTTTAGTGCATCTTATTTAAAAGTAATGAAAAATATTGTATAATCTGTAGACATCTCTATTGAATGCTGTTTGAATTCTCTACATAGTGAAATTCAAACCATAGAGATATAGTCCTTGAATTACAATCTAAAGTTATAAATTTTCAAGAAATAAGTTTATTTATAGATAAGAATATAAATTGATGTAGGTTAGAAGTGAAGTAAATAGTATGAATTGTATTGACTTGTAACATTTAAAATAATTTTTAATAAATATGGACGAATTTGATTTATATTTATGGAAATATTTAGTTTTTATTATTATTATTATTTAGTGGTTATTTTTGCATATTTTTAGATGGGCATGTTGGAACTAACCCCTATGGGTGAACTGTTTCTGTTTTACTTATGGAATACACTTGAAGTAGTTAAGATTAATTTAATCCATGAATTGGGTGGTCACATTAATTTTTCGTCTTCATTTTAAGATTACTGTCTTGGTGGTCAAATCAACATCCTGCATTAATTTTTTAGTCTCCTCATAAGTCAAAAATAGTGTAAAATATGGAAAATACTTAAGTACCCTTTTTGAGTAGAGAATTCAATTATATTCTGACACCTCTGTTTAGTGTGGTGACTTTCAAACCAATATATTAGAATTACTTTTTATTTCAACCATCAAATTATCTCATATTGTGATTTATTATCACTAATAAGCCCTGTTTTTGCATGAAATAATTTTACTGGAGGCTTCTATTAGAAATGGCTCTAAATCTATATTGATGACTCCTGAAATATCACTCTGTATAGTCTTCATTTAGAATTTCCCTTCTTAATCCTCAATCAAACGTCTTACTGGTTAGTACTCTTAATTTTTGCCTATTATTATATTTATTAAACTAAACATTTTTTGTATTCCCTATTTTTAGTTTAATACCCTAATATCGAAAACTTGAATAAATTAATTAGGAAAGATTTTGAGGAAATAACTTCAGTACAATTTAATAAAATTATTAGAAACATTTTTTGAATTTTATAAATTTTTTAAATTAAAAATGATAAGTTTGATTAAATTTTAAAATTATTGAATCACAATTTAAATATAATTAAAAGTATATACAATTCACTAATAAATCAGTGTCATCTTCTGGTATTAGAAGTAAAAATATTTGAATGTCGAGTGGCAATTTAAAATGTGCATTTATAAATAAATAGAAGATCTATTTTTATTACTTTTTTAATGAATATGTATTGGGCAATTTCTAAAATTAGGTTTTATAAGCATGATAGATAATATCACATTCTTTATTTTACATTTTTATTTCATATACTAATGTTTTAGTTTCAGATTTCATTTCATTAATTTTTTATTCTATCCTTGTTATTTCAAAAATACTTTGCATGTTTAAATTTAACCTAATAAGTTGACAATTTTCGGTGTTTTAAACTGATAAAATTTGCAATTGTTTAAGTTTAAGAAAGAATAAAATAGAATAATAGTTCACTTAATGGATACTTTCAATAAAAATCAAAACTGATAAATAGTTAAATCCTTATTGGGCATTTTTATTCTTGACTTTCGATTATTTAAATGAAAAAAATAATTAGTGCAATTGAAGGAGGTTTTTCAATGAATTTTTATATTATGTGAATAAAACAATTATGTACTAAAGTGTTATAAGAAATTGTTAGCTATGAAATTCAAAACAATCCAATTTGAAATAAATTAATGTTTAACAATTAACTCTTTATCTCCTGTATTCATAGTATGTAATTGTATTAGAAAAATATAGAAGTATTTTACATTTCATAATATAGTTTTTAAGTGTTATTATTTTATCTTTACATTCACATTAATTTAAAGAGACACAAAATACCGATTTGTAATATTACGAAACAGATGTATATTTAGAAAAAAAAAATTGGATATGAAACATTTTATAAAGGAACATTTATTTTCTCTCATTAACAGATTGAAAGATTGGAACATCAAATCAATCAAGCAAAGAAAACTATTACAAGTCAAACTGATCAAATATCTTTATTAAGAAAACAGAATGAAAATCTGTCTCAAGAATTAGAAGAAAAAGTCAAGAGAGTTATTGAATTAGAAGTATTTATACTTTTATTTATTTATTTATTTAGTTTATATTTTATAATGCAAAATCCCTTGTTTAGCACATAAATTTTTTTATTTTTCTTATTTATGTTTTAAATCTTGCTTGAGAAAAGAAATCCATAAAGGAATACTTTTTCAGTCATCAATTATTAAATAGCATTTATCATTACTAATTATTGATGATTCGTTTTTAGAAAAGTGATGAATCTTTTTTATGGATTAATTCCCTTATAATATAAAAATTTAATATTGCTATTTAGAATTACTAACTGAAGATATAAATTTTACTTCAAAATTGTTTTCTTATAATTGTAGCATTGAAAAGGTTAATTATTTAAATTTACTGTAATAAAAAAATGTATATTAAGTTATTTATATGCATTGATAAAATTAGTACTGTTTTGACATGTATTGAATATGTTCTATAAAAGCTATTAATAAAGATTAGGGAAAACTCACAAGGTACAAAATTCAGTAAATATCTATGTATTTCTTAATTCAATATACTGTCAAAAAGAATGCCAAACTAAAATGGTAAAGTCTGTGTAAGAAAGCTCAAAAAAATGCTTATAATATTTAGCTATTTATTTTTTGTTTTACTTTTTTTAAAACAAACTTTATTATAAAAATTGTTGCAGTTAATGTATATAAAATGAATTTAATGAAATTTATTACCAATTTAATGTAAGCCATAGTCACACATGCTATGCCCCTCATACCTGACTGAGTTCAAATCTTAAGTAATTATAAGTGTTTTATTTGCACTAAATTCATTCCGATTTTATCAAAAATATTCAAATATTTAAAAGTTTGAATTCCAGATAATTTTCAACAGTAAATTATAACTATTATATCAAAGAAATATTAACAATAACTAGCTCAACACTTAATAGCATCATACAATGAAAAAATAGTTGGACTGATCAATTAGTCAAAGATCATGATGATTATGGAATGATTTGTTTCTTTTTCAATATGATAATCTTTGCCTTTCTATTTTAAACTGGTCGATATTTGGTAGTTCTATTTTAGACTGAGTATTAATAATTTATTTTGGTATACATGTTGTTGCTTATCCCCCTGGAGTAGGAAAGCCTACACTAGGTACAGAAGGCCCCGACGTGCCAGATTCTCATAGATTAGATCCTGCTCATTCCACAGATACCTCCAGGAGGCACCAAGACAAACAAGAAAGTGAGTGCAACTGGTCCATCTGGCATAGGATAGTTTGTAGCTTCTTTTTTGGAGAGGAATAACAAGGGCAGAAGATTGATTTGGCCTCTGAATTCACCTACAGCCATTAGCTGAGTAAAAGGGTATGGCCTTCATGCCTACGGTGACCCTACCAGGAAAATACTCTCCTGATGAACATCGCCCGTTCCGTCCAGGAACACCCCCTCGTCACTTTGAGGCCAACTGCAGGGCTTGAGGGAGAAAATAAATTGATAATATAAGCAATTGTGTTTTTTCTAATTATATAATATTTAATTTCAAATATTACAAAATTTTATAAATGTAGATTTAAAAAAAAATTATATCTTCTATTTGTTGGCTTACAAAAATGCTCTTTGTATACCACAAGTTTAACATTCTGACTATACAATATACTTAATGCATATAATTGATACAATCTGTATATATTGATTGCTATTGATATCATAATCTTCATCTGAAAATAACTAAAAATTATTTGTTGTATTACATTGGAGTGATTTTAGTATGATTAATAAATTTCTTTCCAAACTATTTTATGAATTTGTGAAAAGTTTAAAAATATTCTAGGAATTGTGACTATGTTGACTGTTGATGAAATTATAATTTCCAATTTATTCAATAGTATTTTAGGTAATTGGAGTATATTTCCAAACGTGATAATTATATACTATATTCTTTATCAGATATATCCTTATCAGTGATTCACGCAACAATGTACATCAAAGGGACTAGTAACAAGCTATTGAAAATGCAAAAGTTTATTCAATAGTTGAACTAGATTTAAGTGAAATCTTGTATGAATTTATAAGGAGATCATTCTCTATGAAATGGCAAAGCAGCCAGCCAAATTGTTAGTGCTTTGGACTTTGGTTCAACAGTTTATAAATTCTAATCCTACCTTAGATTGGGATGTTTGTAATAATTTGAAATCCACTTTAAACTGTATCCTGAGAAGTAGTTTGTAGTGATGCCTTAGTGTGCAAAAAATGACTATTGAGCGACCAGCAAAGAACTAAACTAATGTGAAATGATCATCATAAAAAAATATTAAGTTTTGTAGTCAAGTTTTTAAAAATTAAATTTTAAAATGGCTAAAATATAAGCCATTTTAAAATTTAATTTTTAAAAACTTGGTATTACAACATTGCTTATCAACTCTAAAAATTTGTTGCTATTAAGTTGGAAAAATTCTAATGTTTTATTTTAACACATTCTAATTTACCAAATTTTTCTTTTTTTTTTTTTTTTTTTTTTTTTTTTGTATTCCAATGTAACATTATGAAGAGACCTTTAATTGTATGAATTGGTAAATATATCTTACCAATATCAAGCTGAGTTGTCTACAAACAGGTCGTGTTCTATTTTTGATTTGGTAGTGATTTTTAAACTATAGGTGTCTATCTAATTAACTCTCATGTAAGTATTGACAATTGAGTGAGAAACTAGTCATCCACCATTATCAAATATTTCATAATACATCTTAAATTAAAGAAAAAAATAATACTTAAGCTGCCAATTACTATTCTAAATTACATCAGTAAAGGGATGTGCCAAAGAAAAATATAATGTTCCTTGGTTCTCTCTTTGATTTAATCAAGAAAAGTCAAATTATTTCCTTTTCTAAATGTGTTTGTGGATATTTTAAACTTTAACTAACAAATAGATGATTCCCTTTGTAAATACTACTTTCTTGCCACCAGTGATATGTGATATTGGTGTTTTGACTAAAATTGTTACCATGCCACTGTCACAAATGGCTTGCAAATCCATTTAATTTCAGCTATTTGAAAAATTTAATTCTTCAATAACTGTTACAAACATCATGATTTCGTTCAAATAAAAGTTGCAGTCTGTATGCAATTAAATTTTATATCTTGTCTAATGCTTACAAATTATTTTCAAATGGTGATTGCAAAGCAAGTTAATTCCACTACTCTTTGAAAATTCAACATGGGTAATAGGTTTTTATTATATAGTAAAAGTATGTATGTGGATAAGTGAATACTTATGAGAATAAATATATTTGTTAGCATGTGGAAAACAATGAAATCAAATATACAGGTTTTTAATTCAATATCAAAATTTGTGGATTTGATTTTTATCTGTCATGTTGTCAGTTTATAGCTCAAAGTTCACTTAAAACTAGATCTTCATAAAGTTAGTGTTTATTTTTTAAAAAATTACATACAATTAAATCTGTTCTAGATCAAAGTTTTTTCTAACTTTTTTTAATATTAAATTAAGAAGTACACAATTTATTACTGTACTGTTGTCTTCAGAATCAATGTAATTTTTAGATTTCATTCTTGGGTGCAGTTATAATCAATTTTGCTTCCTTGATTTCTTCCACTAGTAAATTAAGCGTTCACAATTTCCGCATCCAAAAACCTATATATTTTTTCTAATATACCCCAGTTTCATTGTCTGATGATTCAAGAACATTGTTTATTTCATCTTAAAGATGCAGTATCTTCCAAATTATGTTTAACATGGATGATTTTTGTTTTTCTAAAGACAAAGATTTTATGTTGAATGCTCCACATAATTGAAAGTTGCTTTTTAATTTTTATTACATTAATTCATTTTGAGACAGTTGAAGTCTTTTGCAATATTTTTACTTCAAGAGGTATAGTATCTTGATTCAATGGTTGCAGAAGCACTGTAATGTTAAGTTGTAGGAAAACTATTTTAATGTTGGGATAATTCATAATTTTATTAGTCAAATAGAACACATTGTAAAATAGCCATAATATATTGAAGCTCAAAAATTCCTCGATAATGAATTTCCAATTATAATAATTATTTCCAGTTCCAAACATACTGAGCTTAAGCTCAGTATGTTTGGAATGAATTGTACTTAATTAATTTGAAGATGAGTCTTTCATGCCAAACTTTATCAAATGCTTTTTAAATGTCTAAAAAAGACTCCTCCAGTTGATTTCTTAAGTTGAATATTTTTGGAACTGATTTCCACAGTTCGAAGCAACTGATGCGTAATTGAAAGTTTTTTCCTAAAACCAAATTGTTGGGGAATGATGATGGAATTTTTTTCTTCAAACTTATTAAGTTGGTTTAGGATAATTTTCTCCGCTACTTTTGCCTGAGTGGGTAGAAGGGAGATTGACCTATATCCTGCTGGTGATTTAAGACTTTCCTTGTTTTTTGATTGGCACAACAACTGCAACCTTCCAGAGGGAGGGAAAATAGGAATAGTGAATAATAAATTTAATAATGGTAGTTAAGAGGCTGACAGCAATAACCTGGAGTTGTTTTAGAATTTTATTAGTAATACTGTCATATCCAAGACTCTTTTTGGGTTTGAGATTTTTGATTATTTCTTCTACCTCAGCAGTGGTAGTGGGTTCGAAATTGGGTTGCGGGTTTGTTGCCTGCGAGGAGTAGAAGATATTGATTTTGTTTGAGATGTCACTAACAATATCAGGGTTACTGATGTTATTAGGACTGAATTGCTGCTTGAAATTGATGGCTAGGAGTTCTGCTTTTTGGTCATCGGAGAATGCTAAATTGACCCCATCAGTGATGTGAAATTTTTTTCTGACAATTGTCAATTTAAAATGCTAAGTGCTTTTCCATTTCTCTTAATTAAAGCTCCATATGTCATTACCTGACATCTGCTATAACTTACTAATTGAGTTTTATATATATATATATATATATATATATATATATATATATATATATTTTCATTTAAATTCTATAAATACGTTCATTATTCTTCTCTTATTATTTTAAGGTAATTTAGAAGTGCAATGATGGAAAAGGTTTTGCAATTTGTTAGGATGAAACTGCTATAAAGATTTATTTGCATTCTATCCCATCATATCTTGAGAGTTATATATAGATTGTGATATGAGATTGTATAGATTTGATGAAAAATTTAATATATTTTATTTAGTTAATATTTTAATTAACTCTTTTGATTAAGGAACATACTTTTTTTGGTTTTAAACTATTGTCTTTTATCTACTGATTTCTTAAATCATATATCTCGCATAGGATCAGCAAGCAGTCTTAAAGTCTGAACATGAATCAATTTTAATGAATATGCAAATTCGGTTGGAAGAATTAGAGAAACAGCAAGAAGAAAGTGCCATGGCAATGGCAGAAACTAAAAGAAATATGCATGAAGAGCTTGAATTAAAAGAAAAACAACTTGTGAAAGCAGAAAAAGAAGCTACTCAATATCAGTCCCTTGGTAATCCAATTTTTTAAATTTACTATCATATGTCTATTTTAGTACTTAACTGATTTTAAATAAATTTATCTTGATGTTTTTCTCATTACTGTTACAGATTTTCATGCATTTCTTAAAATGACATTGAAATTTATCATCCCAAAAATGTAATATACAAAGCATTTTTATTATTGTGATACTTTTGCGTGCAATTTATCTGAATTAGGGAAACAATTACACTCCCTTTTTGGAAGTGAATAATTCTTTTATTTTCTTCACTGTTTTACTTTCTTCATCTGCATTATAATTCTAATTAAGCCTTTTTATATTATATTATAAATATGTAATGATAATTTAGATTAGTAAATTTAAAGACTAAAATTTTTTATGATATTACTTAAAATTGTGCTTTTAAGTTCAATAGAAACATGAATTATATTCTTATTTAAAATACTGTTTGTAATTCTTTTAGATATGATCTATAAAAATTCTGGTATGTGATTTCATATCCCTTTGTTCTAAGGTTTTCTTTATAAAAATGTTCATATAATTTTATTCATTATAAATTTATGATGATGTGGGCTGTGAACTTTCGTCACATGAGTGTTTTTAATATCTTAAATATTCATTAAATGACTAAAATAAAATCAACTAATTTGGTTTGTCAAATAATCATTTATATTAATTCATTTTTCTAAACAAGCATTCATTGAAATATTGATTTTGAGATCACATCACAAAAACATTTTATATTAAATTTATTGTTAATCCCATACCATAAAACATGAATTATGATGTGAAATGTAAAATTTTGCCAAGCTTCCTGCCTTATATAAACTTTAAGAAGGCAGGAAAAATTATGAGCATTTTTGCTTTATTTTCTAGGATCCAATATTCCAAGTTGACAACCCCTACTCACATAGCTTAATGTGTTTAAATATTGTTAAATGAACTTTTTGTGTAATGTCCTCTATCTGATGATCTTAACATCATTTAACATTAACAGGATTTTTTGAACTACAAAACTTAATATCTTTTCTGCTTCACATGCTATACCTGAATGCAAGAATATTGTATATTTAAAATAATTATGAACTCTTTTAAGCATGTATATATCAATATCACTTCAGATGCTAGTTGTTTTTAATCATTAAGTTAACTTAAATGCTAGTAAAACTTGCATTTAAGTTAATTTAAATCATGTATTTATGCTTGATATTTTTCGTAATTAAATGTAATTAAATTTTTACTAAAATGTAGTAAAATAGTTATTATGATTTGTAAAAAAAAAAAAAATAAAAAAAAATAAAATTATTGTACTAAATAATTTTAAAAAATGATTCAAAAATATTTTTAGTTGAAGCTGAAAAGCAAAGAGCTGTTGAACTACAAAAACAGTATGAAGATAAAATAAATGAACTTCAACGGCAACTTGAATCTACTGAGAAAACATTGGAGGATGAAAAACAAAATCTTATGCAAGAGCTTGCTCGAGGAAAAACAGCTGCCTTAACATTAATGCAGGTAACTAGGTAAATCTAACACTCTTTGATTTATGATATTTTTAAACATATGATGTCTAGTAATTTGCATTTTTTTAGAAATATTTTTATTAATATTTCATTCAAAATTGTGGAAATTACATATAAGTTTATTTAGTATAGATTACTTAATATTGATTCACTATATGTCATAGTTTTTTTTGAAAATGAAAGTAAATTACTTATTTAAGTGAGTTTAACTGGTAATGTATTTTGCTCACTTAAATCTTTAATTGCTACTATCTAATTCTGTTTTAATGTATTGGATAATATATGTAGTATATGAAAATAATGCAGGTAACTAGTCTCGTATACCTTTTGTATGAAAGTATATTTTAAGAAAGTTAACAAAGTAAATTTATTATGAAAAATTTCATTTTAGATATCCATTTTCATTAAAATTTCATTGCTTGAATAAAATCTTTTTTAAAGCAAAAAATAATCCAAGTTATATGCTACTAATATACTATAAAAATATATTAATAATCATTGCAACATGTTGTTCAGAAGATTGCTCTTGAACATTGTTTTAAAGATTATCATAACTTTAAACTTTCTTCTGTATTTCCACTCATCCCACTATAAGTCTTCTTTAATTGCCATAACAGCCCTCAATGAGCCAATGCCTTCCCAAGAAGTTTCTTCCATTCTGATATATTTTATGCAATTAGTTACTCTTAGAATCTTAAAATTCTCCTCACCTTTAAAATCTTGACATCTCTTTTTATTCCATATACTAATCTTTTTGGTTTATTGGTGGTCTTCCTTTGATCTTTTTTTATTAATATACCAGAAGCTTATTTTTAGTTGGGTTAGATTTATCACTTTTTAATGTCACCACTGAATCCAAATATGCCTTAGCTGAGGAGAAATCCGATGATTAGCAGTCTAGCCATCAATTCAACAGTTTGTGATCTCTTCCAAACAAAACTTGAAATTTTGTTGTGCTTCATTATCCACTCTAAATTGTTGAATCCAATCTAATTACTTTTAACTTGCAAAGTATGATGTTAGAGTTACAAATAAACCAATCCAAACTATATAAAAAGTCTTAATTGGATTTTATTGGGGTTAATGAATATCTTATACATTTTAAAATAGTAGCGCAAATTTTGCACATCCCACAATCTTAAATTGATCCAAAGATTCTTCTGAGTATATTCTTCTAAAAATAAGTAGTTGAAGATCTAGCGTTCATAGGCATTGTAAAACTTGACTAAGTAATACTTTATATAATTTCATTTTCTTACTGAAATTAAATTTGATTTATATTTAAAGGTTGATATCACCTTTATTAGTCATTTGTAATCAGTTTTTCATTTCAGTTGTCATGGTTTCAAGATTTTTAAAAGATTAAGCATTTTCAAAAATGTAATTTTAGACTGATAGTGTGATATGATAAGAACAATCAGATATTACCTCCATGCATATTGTTTTACCTTCATGACCAATCTTACACCAAAACAACAATACTGAAAATTTCAAATGTCACTTTTACAACATCCTATGTTTTCACCATAATGTCGAAATCTTTGCCAAAAATTAAAATTTGTATAGACTTCAGAAAGGTCATTCTTTAGCACTCTGTTCCAGTTTTTTCCATTGTTACTTCATGGACCAAGTTGAAAAGCAAACTAGTTAAAACGTTACTTGCTCTTACCAATTAAAATGTGGTAAAAAAACTTGTTATTTTATCTGTTTACTTTTATATGACAGTTAATCTTTTAAACACATTAAGCTTTTTAAGCACAATTCTCTTAAGTTTAATAAGTTTGACTAAAGTATTTTGTTCATTCAGTTTTTTTAATTGTTCATCCAATATTTTAATGCAGTATATAGATTAAATTCAATAAACAAAAGGTGCTTATTTGAAACTTGATTTACTTTATTAATACTTGTCTTAGAGTATAGACTTCATCTAAAAATATTTTAAATTTTAGAAACTATGTTGATAGTTTTGTGGTACTAACTTGCTTGCATCTTGCTGTTGTTTTGCATACACTCAAATCTATTTTTGCATGATGAATAGGAACTGCATTAAAAATGCATAAAGAATCACAAAAACTTTTCAAGTACACCTATAAAATTAGTTTTTTATGACACAATTAAAAGGTATTTTTATACATAGAATTGCGACTTCATAAAAAATGTTTCATGTAGGAAATAACTCAAAACCTGACAAAATAACTAGGAATTGATTTTTAAAGGAAATCAGGACATGAAGCTAGTACAGTCTGGATTGCAATACCCTGGTAAATCATAAAAGAAAAGCGAACTTAATAAAAATATTGCAAGTAATTTAAATGAAAGATAAATATAGTGATAAGAAAAATTATATAGACCAGTACAGGGAACTTGAAAGCCCAGTATATGTAAATCTAGTTTGATTGATCACAATGCATGTATAATGTAATTCAATAACCAATGTAATGATGAAACACAACTGAAAAATTGATTTAAACAAGATGGCCGATCAAATTATTTCATGTTTTTATTGACAATTTTATCAATTATACTCTAATTTGATTGAATTTTCATATATTCCAGGAAAAAGTTGCATTAAAACAGGTTTGAGTGTACTGTGTTTAGAAGCACAATACCTGTAATTAGTGCAGTTCATTTGATAATTTTTTGAATAAATTGGATATACAAAGCTTTATTCCCATTTTATGGGCATATTCTCTGTCTAGATATCTCAAATAATTTTACAAATAGACAACTTTTTATGTAGCCTTAAGAAGAGATTACTGAAATGTGGAAAAGTTATTTTGAATGATGAGTCTAAATTCGCTGTGGTTCATTTTGATGGCAGAATAAATATATCATTCTTTCTATAAATCCTTCTTACTATATTTAGTCAGCTTAGAGACTGTCATAGAACATTAAATCCTGTACCTTATTGAGAAGAGAGTATTTTGTATGATAATGTAATTGACACATTGCAGTAATCTTGCATTAAAATGACTCTATTGCACTAACATTCAAATCCGCAGTACATGTATGCTCTGATGATATGTCATTCACGCATTGCTGTTTGGCAGGTATAACTTTACTAAAGTCAATGTATTCATTGTACACCCTTGACACTGGTTCTGATTATCACAGACCAGATTTATCACAGACCAATGAAGACACTCTGGTGTCTTCATTACATATAAAATCAAATTACCTCTTCATTGGGCTTGACGATTTGGCCAATATCAAATGTGGTAGATTCTCTTACCCATTTTTCTTTTGATATTACTAATACTATGGCATCACTTCTTATTTTGTCAAATTTCTGATCACTTGAAAGTCATTTCCAGGCTTGCACATCTCAAAGTTGCGACTCATATTCAATTACTGTTCATTTAAGCTGGTTGCCAAATGATTAGTACTCTTTCCTTCAAGTCAAAAGTTAATTGTTTCGAATCTTGCCTTGAGAATAGGGGTTTGGTATTCATTATAAATTGTAGATCCTAATGAGCCCTCATATAAAAAATGGTCACTGAACAACAAACTGATTACCGTATTTTCCTGTATATAATCCGCGGATTATGTGTTAAAAAAAGTTCTGAATTTCGTTGTGCATATTATACGCCACCACCGATAATCTGATAAAAAACTTTCTCCATCAGAAAAGCTTACAAGGAAGTTTTAAAAGAAAAACTGTTTATGTTTCATAAAATAAATAACAAGTGGTACCAAGACACACTTGAGTTATTTAAGCTATAATCAGATTTGTCCAATTACCCTCAAAAATGAATTCAGTTCCTCGTAAAGATATTACAGTTTCATGTCGTTAACGCCATTTCGCAATTTGCCTTAACATGAGCTGTTTCGTTTTCAAAATATTCAAATTCGTACATCGTCATATGACAGCAAACATGTTAATGTGAAGTGAAAAGCAAAGAACGTGCGGTATAAAAGAAAAATCTATAAAATATGCAGTTCATAAATAATCCAATTCTTTCATTTAAATATTATTGAAGCAAATATATATTTTTTAAGTATATCTGATTTCGTTTTAAGAGTTATTAGTAGCTAAATATTGGTAAGTTTTACAAAAATCTTCTCGAAATTATCGCTCTTGACCGATCTTGTACTTTCATCTCAGGTTTATTGGACTTTGCCATGAGGTGGATCCAGACAGATCTTTTTCATAATGAATGCTTTTTTTCTGTACAATTTATTATATTTTTAATCATACTGTGCATTTTTTTATTTTTATGTGACACCCATATTGTCAGCAGTACATATTTTAGGCTATTTGCCGGAAAAAAATTGCCGCGGATTATGCGATGCTTTTTTTTTTTTAATTCGAAAAAAAGTCGTGCGGATAATATGCAGGTGTGGATTATATACAGAAAAATATGATAAATCAATTACTCTTCAGTGTATGTTATTTAGTGTAGCAGTCTGTCTTGTTCAATCATTTACAATATTAAATATTTTCTAGTTCCATTCTTGCTTAATTTTGTTACATTTTCAAAGCAGTGATGTAGTGGAAACAATGAAATAATTATATACATCCTTTTGTTTGCAACAACCATCACATTTAAAATAATATCACCATTACATTAATTTTAATTTACAAACTTATTGAACAAGCATTGTAAACTATCAAAATTACCATATTTACCAAATCTTGTTGCATCCTCCCCCATGCAATACAATTTTCTTTTTTAAAAGAAAACAGTACTAAGAACAATTTATATGCTAAGTTCCTTTCCTTAGCAACTGAATGGTTACTTCTCTAATTTACAGTTCAAAAGTTATTTGATTTTGAATTCTTACTGCAATTGTGGATGTCTCTATCAAACTTAAATGATGAAACTATCAAAATTACCATATTTACCAAATCTTGTTGCATCCTCCCCCATGCAATACAATTTTCTTTTTTAAAAGAAAACAGTGCTAAGAACAATTTATATGCTACGTTCCTTTCCTTAGCAATTGAATGGTTACTTCTCTAATTTACAGTTAAAAAATTATTTGATTTTGAATTCTTACTGCAATTGTGGATGTCTCTAGTGGTTTAAAATAACTTTAAAAATTCATCCAAATCTACAATCTAGCCTTCCTGAATGGAAATCTAAATTCCTTCCAAAGAATTTTTATCATTCTCTTATAATTATTTCACTATTCATTAAAAATGAAATCTTCACTGCATTGGCAAAATTATACTATTTTATTGAATGAGATCTTTCTATCCAGTTAATTAAAATATCATTAAAATATTAGAAGGGCAATTAATATTATTGATTTTTAAATCATAATTCATTGTGAAGAATTTTTATCATAAGAAAAAGTTGATTAAGTTATAGAAAATTTTGTTTGTGATAATTATTGATTATATTTATTCTCTAAATTCTCAATTTGTGGACTAAAATTGCTTAAAAATTGTGAGTTTATTTGCGAATTTTAAATTTATCAATTAGAGAATTGAAATATGCATTATTTTTTTCTAGAAAAAAATCTTTACATAGATTTTGATTATGAGAAACTAAGCTGTCAGACAAACCAATATCAGATGTTATCGCTAAAAAATTTTTAAATTTCAATTGAATTACAGTTAATTTCTATTGATTACATAATATAAAACCAAAAATGTATAAAACATAAGAAAATATAATGCAATACAAAAAAAATACATTACGATCACTGAAAAATGTATATCACTTTTGCTATCAAAACTAAATCATGTTTAGAATCTAATAAATCATCACAAATTTATAATCGGTCCATCATTGAACATTTTCTAGCATATGTTTTCTGATTAGAAAAAGACAGCAGACAGTGAAATTAGAATGATAAATACCAAGTATTTCAAATATGGCCCTAGTTATATCTATTGCTCAAAATCTAAATTAAACATTTAATGTTGTTTATAATTTATTTCACTATTTAAAAGGGGAAAGGTTGGTATGCACTTTTCATTGAAGAAAGAAAAAGGCAATTAAAAATTTCGGAATAAGCAGTTAATGGGTTAATCGCTAGATTCATGAGCTTCATTTCTCTCATTAAATAGACGATTTTTGATTGAGTCTATTTTGGTTTTAAAGTAGCTAATATATTTCTAAATGTTAAATTTAAATAGTTTCTTTTTTGATTCAGCTTGTCATATACATAAATTTACTTCAAATGGGAATTGATATTTAAGATTGATTTAATTGTAATATAATTAATAACTGTTTAATTTTCGCTTGCTTCTTGATACAGGCTTGACTGTTCAATCCATTTTTTAACTCTGAATTATTTGTATTTTTATCATCTCATTTTATTAGAATTGTTTTCGTCATTAATAGTATATTGATTTTAAATTTCTGAAACATTATCAAAATTTATATTAATAAATTTTGATAATGTTTCAAGAAGTTATTATTTTAAGTTTAATGTTTACTTTAACTTAGATTATCCAATCTGTTTTGAATATTTATGAATCTAATTTAATTTTATAAGTGTTTTATAGAAGCTTTTTTGCTTTTTTAAAAATTAAGATTCATTTGAAATATCATTAGTTTAAGTTTTTAAGTCTAAAGTAACTAAGACTTTAACATTATTTAGATTAAATTTTCTCAATAATGAATTTTTCCACATAATTTTAATTCTCTTCCTTTCTCTTTTTAACTTTGTAAATATGATAAATCTGCTCTTCCTTTTTATGAATTATTTCATAGTTTGATGGATTTATTAACTTATTTGAGCTTTAATGTTTAATTACTTGTCTATGTAAATATTCTATTCTATTTGAAACAATTGTGGAAAACATTTATTTAAACACTCGCATGTAAAACTGTATATTCATTCTAGCTTTATCAATATTAGTGTTTAATAATTAGCTGCCAAGATATCAAAATAATATCTAATATTTTATTTTCCTTATTTACATATCTGAAACATACACACAATGAGATAAAAAAAAAATATTGGTTACACATGTTTCATTCAAAACAAATATAACCAATATTTCTTTTTCTCAGTTGGAAATGTTGTAATTGTTTCAAATCTTTTGAAAAGTTGAACATACTACTTTATTCAATGTTTAATCTTTTCTTAGTCATTATAAGTTCAAGAAATTATAACCATGTTTTATATTCCTTTGCAACTGCTGAGAAGTTTTATTCAAGAATTTAGTTGAGAATATTTTTATATTAATAGAAGGATTGTGCTCAAAAGATATCTGCAGTTGAAGAAGAGTGGAAGCTTAAATTGCAAGAGTTACAATCACAGAAATATAAGGTAGTTTGATTTCATTGATATATGAAACATACAAGATAAACTATTAAATAAAACACTGAATACTTTTTTGTATTCCTAATTACTTCTGTATCTTTTTTTTAACATTTTAAACTAATCTAATTTTTAAAAGAACTTTCTGATTTGTTTTTGTGACTTAAAAAATGTCAATATAATATTTTGGAAAATATCATTAAATATTATTCATTAAATCTATTTAATTAGTATTATACTTATAACACATAAAACATTAAAAAGATATTTATGTCATATATTACCAAACAAAGACATTTCTGAAATTGTTTAGTTATTATTATATACCAGGTTTGTATTTTGTATTATATATAGTTTGTATTAAAATATTATGTTATTTTTAAAAAGAAACTTTATTATATATGAAAGTAGTTATAAATAAAACCTAAATAAGAATAGTAGTTATTTATTTAATATTTTAGTCGTATATATTTGTTTTTTAGAAAAGTAGATTTACCATATCAAATTTTTGTTGTATCTAGGTAGATGGAAATCAATTATAAACAATTTTACTTTTTTTATTTTCTGCTCTTCCTATTGTATATTTAATTATGTGTAACTTAAAATTAAAATCTTTTATTATTTTGTATAGAAAAATGTGGTGTAAATTGATTAATGGTATTAAAAAAAATTCTGTTACAGAATGAAAGTGATGAAAAGCATCTAAATGAATTAAAAGAGAAATTGACACAGTCTGGTTTACAAGTCCAGGAACTGAATTCATTAGTCATACAATTAGAAAAGGAAAATGAAGCTTTGAAAAGTGCAAATGAAAAACTAAAATCTGTAAGTAAATTATGCCAAATATATTTTTTAACTTATGAATACATTATTTCATTTTAAATTCTGAATATATGTTATTTCATTTTAAATTCATAGGAAATCATTTTAACAAAAGTGCATAACATCCTTCCTTAATATTTTCAAAAATTGCCTTTATATTTCATAATATTTTCCATCATTAATTTATGAAATCTGGGATTACAAGAATAAATAATGTTTCATTTTATTTGTAATGTTTTTTCTATTTCCTTCATTTTGTAAAGTAATATTGTTTCAATATTAATACTTCAAGGTGATTTATATTTGTTATGAATTCTTCCAATTTGCATTTTATTTTCGAAGTTATGTATTTGTAAAACAAAAGGAAGAATTGAACATTTTATTTTTTACAATTTCAGTGGAATTGAGAAAAGATTACGAATATTTGAAATCCCATTGTCTTGATTTTCTTGATTACTGAAATTCTATGTAATAACTAAAACAATTTTTATGGATAATGTATGGAAAAGTTCCAAAATTAGGATATTCTATGAATACTCCAGAAAAGCATACTACAGTTGAAATAAAGAAAGATTTAATTTATATTTGTAGAACTTCAATCATTTCAAAGAAGAAGATTTGTATGTGAAAGAGTTTAATATTTCCATAAAACAATTTTTCTAAAATTGTGTTTTCTCTATACCCAATCTAAAATGTTTTCATTTTTTGACAGGAATTTGACTGTAGAACTGCTGAACTTGAAACATTGCAAGTCAAAAAGTCTGATTTAACTTATTTGAGAAAACAAGAATGTTTAAGATATGAAGAAATGATGAAGAAATTAAACAGTGATATAAGAGAACATAAAATATTAATATCTTCTTTACAGAATACTACCAAACAATATGAAAAGGAAATTGAGCAAAAGTGTTGTACAATTGCTATACAAAATGATTGTGAAAAGGAACTTAAACTTAAAATTGATAATTTAGATAAAGAAAATGTGTTATTGAATTCTCAATTGCAAGAACTGAATGTCATTACGAAAGAAGTAGAAAAAAGTGAGAAAGAAAAATTTAAAGAAATCAGTGAATTGAAAGAATACATTGAAAAATTGGAATTAAATGAAAATAAAATTTCTGAAGATTTAATAGTGAGTGAGAAAAAGTCAGATAAACTTTTTGAAGAAAATAAGATTTTAAATTCAAAGTTAAGTTTGTTGAATGATATGATTTCTGATTTACAAAAACAGCTACAAGATAGTGAAAAACAAAAATGTGTTATAAATTCAGTTATTAATGATGCTAAATCAGAAATACTGGATTTGTGTAATTGTGTGATTGAAAAACAGAAAATTATTAATAAATTTCAGAAAGATTTTAATTTTGTTGAAACTATTGTAACTTCCTTAGAAAATGAGCATTTAAAATTGAAATCTAGTTTGGAAATTTATGAGGTAGCATTTATCAGATTGTGTAAAAAAATTTCTCATATCTCTAAATTATATCAAGAAACAAACAAAGATACTATAGTTTATAAAAATGACAATTACAATGAAAATATAACTAAAACATATGTTCAAGAGCATAAATGCACACAAGCTAATAGTGTTGAACTCAAAATTTCTGAGGATGAAAATGTTGAGAAAAATGAAAGTGTAATAGAAGACCTTGTAAAAGAAAATGCGAAATTGAGACGAGAATTACATGATGTTAAAGAGCTTGCAGAAATTCAAAATGTTGAGTGTGCAAAAAATATTACAGAATTACAAAAAACTTTAAATGATTTATGCGATGAGCGGAATAATCTTAGCTTGGTTTTGCAGAGCATTGAAGTTCAGTCCAATGAAATTAATTCAGATGCTTTGTTAAAATACAAAGAAGTTTTAAAAGATAAAATGTCTACAGAAACAACTGAACAAAAATGCATAAATAGCATTGGAAATATTAATATTATGCAGTTAAATGATAAAGTAAAAACAGAAATTGAAGCTCTTGCCTCGCAAACAGAACTTATATATCATGAATTAAAGTTTTTACAAGAGCTGTTTAATTCTTCTCGAACAGAATTCTCTGAAAAAATTATGCACCTGAATTCTAAACTTCTATCAAGAACTGAGATGTTACTGAGAGTTAAGGAAGATTTGGATGCTTCTTTAGAAAATGCTGACAATTTAAAAGCATTGATTGATGATATGAAGCAGCAGTTAAATGAAAAGGAAGATGTTTTGACTGTTAGTAACAAAGAAAAAAAGGATTTAGAAAATAAATTAAAGTTACTAAAGGAAAAACACTATAAAAAAGAATTGGAACTGAAGCAATCTCATAATCTGCAATTAAGTGATTTGAAAGAGCAAACTAAAGCAACTATTTCTAAATTAAATGAAGAAATTTTAAAGGCACATAATGATCTAAAAGATAAGAAAGAAAAGTTTTTGTCTGAGATCTCACATATCAAGAAAAACTGTGATCATGATATGAATAAGCTTTTAGAGAATTTAAATGAATTGTTTGTTGAAAAATTATTTTCTAGTAATGAAGAATTTGAAAGTAAAATGCTGAAAAATTTGACTCATTTTGATTCATACATAGTTAAATTTGATTGCATGAATACAAATTTAAACAAAGTTATAGTTAAATTAAAAGAAAAGGATAAATTAATTCAAGATCAGCTTTTACAAATTAGTGAATTGAAGAATCTTTCATATAATGAAATGCTAACATTAAAGGAACAATTGGAATCAATGGCTTCTCAACTAAATGAAACTAAAAAAGATCTTCTGACTGAGGTAAATCGAAGAAAACAATGTGAAGATGATATTTCCGATTTAGAAGCAAAATACAAAATAGCCTTGGAAGAAAAGAAAAATATTTCCTCTGCAGTAGAAGGTGAACGAAAATTATTTGAATCTGAAGCTCAACAAAAGCAATTAGAATTTGAAGTACTACAAAAAAGTAATCAACAACTGAATAGTACTTTAATTAAAGAATCTGAAAAAGTTAATGAATATTCCAAACAGATTTTGGAATTACAAGATAATTGTAATAATCTGAAAAATCAATTGCAAAATATGTCAAATATATTGGAAGCAAAAAATGCAGCTATGTTAAGCTTAGAATCAAAAAGTACATTGGAATGTCAAGAAATGTATGATGCTTTTTTGAAATTTACTAATGTGTTGTCTTGCACATCTTTTGAACATTTAAACAAAATTATGACATCTGTAAATACAACAAGTGACAGGTTAAAATTTCTTGAAATTCAACTCCCAAAATATAATTCTATTTATAAATCTGTGCTAAATCATAATGCTCATTTATTATCTAAATTTCAAACTTGGTATCTGAAAACAGAAAACATTCTAAAATTAATTGAAAAAATTAGCTATTCCAATGTAAAAATCATTGAAAATACTTCAGAACACCATGAAGAATCAATTGATTTCAAAAGTTTGGATATTTGTGATAATTTAGAATATAAATTTCAAAATTTAGAGAGTCAAGTGAGTTCAATGGTTGAATCATATTTAATTTTAACTGACCAAGTTTCTATACTTGAGAAATCTAAGCAAGATTTAGAAGAGAAATATGCTAATGCTCAAGATATGCATAAATGTTTTCAAATATCTAAAAATCAGTTGGAAGAATCACTTTCAGAATTAAAATTAAAAATATCTGAAATGATATCTTTTGAAGAATATAATGAATACAAACATGTGAGCAGTCTCAAGATAGATGATTTAAATGAAGTAATTGAGAATCTTAGAAAGGAGATAGTTGAATTAAAAGAAAATATAGAAGAAAAAGAAAATAGAATATTAATATTTCAAGCTGAAACTAATGAATTAAAAAAGCATAGTAATGAAGTGGAAGACTTGAAAGCTGTGATAATAAATCTAGAGAAAGAAAGAAATGATTTATCAGAACTTGTTGAATTGAAGGAAAAATTGATGAAAGATTTGGAATCTAAAACTGCTCAAATGTCTTGTATGGTTTCTCCAGAGAATTTTGAAGAGTATAAATTAAAGACCCAATCAGAAATTAATGAATTAAGTGATAAATATAATACTGACATTGAATATTTTAAAGATATTATAAAGAAATTTGAAAATGAAGTAACTGATTTGCAGAAAAATTTAGAAGCTAAAGAAATTGTGATAAAGAATTTGGAAATTGAAATGTCACAGATGGTTTCCAAGATAACAAAGGATGAATTTGAAGAATATAAGAAAAATTGTACTAATCAGATAACTGAATTAAATGATAAATGGAATTCTGAAGTAGAAAATCTGAAAGTTAACATTATAAATCTTGAAAATGAAGTAGTCAATCAACAAACTTGCTTAGAAGAAAAAGAAAATTTAATTATAGACTTACAGGGCAAAATAAATCAAATGTCTTCTATGATATCAGCAGAGAAATTTGAAAGTTATAAAATAGAATGTGATGAATTAAAAGACAAATATTGTAATGAAATAAAAGATCTAAAAGTTGTAATTTCAAATCTTGAAAATGAAAAATCCTGTTTGCAAACAAATATGGAAATTAAAAAGGAACTAATGAGGAATTTAGAAACTAAATTAATTTCTGTAGTTTCATTGGTATCTTCAGAAGTTAATTATAATCATGAAGATGTAAATGATTTAATTGCATATGTTGAAGAAAAAGTATCCAAAATTAATAAAACGTTAAATGAAAAAGAAAAAGAAATTCAAAGAACTCTGACACAACAGGTATAAAATTATTTTGTTAACAAATCTTGAGGTATTTTCTTGTATTGAATTTATTGCCAGACTACTACAGAACATTTATTAATGTTAAACTATTAAATTTTATACAAGTTTCTTGTAATGTGTTTAATACTTAATTTTGCAAACTACTGTGTCCTTAAAAATGAAGATTTCAAAAATATACAAATTTATTCTATTTAAAATATTTTAACTAACTTTTAAATTAATACTTTATTTAGTTACATTTGTTGAAAAAAATTTACGTGTTCAATGATTGTTTTAAGTGTTCAGGTACCGTATTTTCCTGTATATAATCCGCGGATTATGTGTTAAAAAAGTTACGAATTTCGTTGTGCGTATAATATGCCGCCGCGGATTATCTGATAAAAAACATTCTCCATCAGAAATTCTTACAAGAAAGTTTTGAAAGAAATACTCTTTGTTTCATAAAATAAATAACTGGTGGTACCAGGACACACCTGAGTTATTTAAACTATAATCGACTTTGTTCAATTACGTTCAAAAACGAATTCGGTTGCTCTTAAAAATTTTACGGTTGAATATTCGCTAACGTCATTTTGCAATTTGCTTTGACGCGAGCTGTTTCATTTTGAAAATATTCAAATTTGTATATCGTCATAAGGAAGCGAAAATTTTTAAGTTACACAGCAGATTTTAAATTAAAAGCTATAGCGAAAGCAAATAAAAACAATGGCGTCAAATGTGTTAAAGTGAAGTGAAAAACGAAACACGCGCGGTATAAAAAAAAGAATGTATAAAATACGCAATTTGTAAATAATCCATTTCTTTCATTTAAATATTTACAAAGCAAATATATATTAATTTAAATATGTCTAACATCGTTTTAAAAGTTATTAGAAGCTAAATATCGATAAGTTTTACAAGACTCTCTTCTCAAAATTATCGCTTTTGATCGATCTCGTGCTTTCATCTCAAGTTTATCGCACTTTGCGATAAACTGGATCTAGACTGATATTTTTCGTAATAAATACTTTTTTTCTGTACAATTTATTAAATTTTTAATCCAACTGTGCATTTTTTTATTTTATGTGACACCTATATTATCAGCAGTACATATTTTAACTATTCGCCGAAATAAAAATTGCCGCGGATTATACGCCACTGCAGATTATGCGACGCTTTTCCCCCTTTTACTCGAAAAAACGGCCGTGCGGATAATATGCCGCTGCGGATTATATACAGGAAAATACGGTAATTGCAATTTTTTAATGCTATTTTTGAAGTCTAATTTGATGACATGATAGAAATTAATTATATTAATTCTAGCTTGCAACTCTGAACAGTTAGAAATCTTGCCTTCTGTTCAACGGTTTATGGAGTCGAAATCCACTTCGGGCTTAGTGGCTCAGCTTCCACTTTTAACTGTAGATCCTATCCTAATTAGCCCTTGTGGGCAAAAATAATGACTATTGAGTAACAAGCACAAACATTCCAGTTTGCATGCTCAATAGATTTTATACCTATAGTTCTTAGAAGCAAATTATAATTATATTTGTCTTATTTTCATATAAATCAAACATTTACATAATTCCTTAATAAAGAAAATTTCTTCTATTTATTTTTTTTTTAATTTTACTGTTGAAAGTATAAATTTTTGATAATAAATTTAAAAAATTTGACTTTTACAAATTTTCTTTTATGTTAATTTTAAATAAATAATATTTAAATCCAATAAAAGTTAGCCTTTTAAAATAACTATGGAAAAGTTAAATTTACTATAAAGTTGATTGAATTAATATTTTATGTCCCTGTTTAGGAACCATTAAGACATCAAATGAGACTTTGTATTTGCAGAAGCAGCTTACTAAAACTGTTTATGTTTATATGTGTAATAAGAATTTGTAAAAATATTAAGATTTTTAATCTAATTAGCAGAACAACAATAGTATAAATTATGATTGTTTTAATAACTATTGTATGATGTCAACTAATGAGAAATTTTTGTATTGAAGAAATTATAAATTTGAATGTGAAAATTTAAAATGAAATAATAATAGAATTAGAAAATGTTTGACTTCATTTCCTTTCAAATTCCTTTTTATCAAAACTGGAAATAAATGAAAAAAATTCATTTCCAAAATATGTAAATGCTATATAAGTTTATTTTGTCTTATTTATTTCAAAATAATTATAGTAACTTAAGTAAAACATATATACTAAAGTTAATTGTATATGTTATGAATATAATTAAACACCTTTTTGCTAAAATTTTTTTTTTTTTTTTTTTTTTTGATTAAGGTAACTTTTGTATGTTGAATTTTAAACTCTTTTTTTATATTCTAATTTTTAAATTTTAATGGAATTAATAAGAATAATTATAAATGATAAGATTATATTATTAAGTATTATTTCTTCTTTTAATGCTATTCACTTTCTATGTTAAATTTTTTTTCTGCAATTCTTTTACGGTCAATTTTTTTATTTTAAATAAATGACAAATTTCTTTTATGAAATAAATTAAGCATTAGAGTTTTGATCGATGGCAGTGTTATTTTTTACAGAAGTATGAATATTAAATTACTTAAAATATTAAAGTTATCATATAAGTTGTGCATATGATTGCACATTTTAATGAGCTTTATAAAATAAAACAAATATAATTGATTTTTGGTGTGTGTGTGTACAATATTTCTTTGTAATTTTTTCAGGTAATTTCAGAAAATCAGCATAAAGAAACTGTTGAGTCCTTAAAGAATAAATATGATAATGCTGAAAAAGTTTTTAAAACTCAGTTGGAAGAAATGAAACAAAAACTAATTGCTCTAGAAAATGAAAAATTGCTATTGGAAGAGAAAAATTTGGAACTTGTAAAGGTCAAAGAAGAAATATTAGAAAAAAACTCTCAACAAACAGTACAAGAAGAACAAAGGAAAGCATATTTAGAAAAACTGCGTAATTTAGAAGTTAAACTGAATGAAAAGGAAGAACTAATTCCAAAATTGGAATCAGCAATAAAAGAAAATTCAAAAGAATTGCAAAGTTGCAAGGAAAAAATTAAGTCTCTAGAAAATGAACGGGAGCAATTGATGTGTGATGCTCAACAACGGGTTTCAACAGCTGAATCTAAATATCGTAAAGAGATAAAGTTATTACAGGAAGAAAATGATAAACTGTCTATTATAAACAAAGAACTTGTAAGTTCTCTTATATTTTTTCTGGAAAATCTTAAGCAATTTTTCTATTTGTATAAATTTAAACATATAAATTTTCAAAACATTTTATTGTACATTTTCTTGATAGTGGACCATTTTTAAGATACATTGGTAACATCCATTACATAGATAACATATATGTCATATTAAAATATTTTTGTGTATCACTTTGATAAACTTCATTATTTATTTAGAATTTTAAAAATTAATTTTCTTTAAAGAGTATGAATTTCATACATATCTATTTAAATACAACATTAATATTATATTCATAACTGTTAAATATAAACTAGATGGAAAAATTTCAATGTACTTAATAAAAATCACTTAAAACAAATTGTTTTATTTTCAAAGCAGTAAAATTTTTCTTCGTGAAATTCAATTTAGGAACACAACTTTAAAGAGATTTATATCAATTTTATATATTTGAGTGTATTTCTGAAATTCTTATTTTAAAATTAAATTTGATGTCTCTAAAATCTTTTTATACGTCTGGCTGAGATTTATTTTGTATTCTTGCAGCATTTTAACTTTTTCTATCACTAGTAGTTTTAGTTCATTAAATGTCTTAATATATATTATAACAGTAAATTTTCCCTTTAATAATTTTCTGTCTTTTTAGTATATTTAAAAAAGATTGTAAAGTAAATGAAGTTTGCTTGTACTATATATCCTTAATTTCAATGTTAGCAGTATCCCAATTTATAAATCCATGATTTAATAATAATATATTTATTCTATATATTATATATAGCAGGGGTGGCCAAGACGTAGACCGCGGTCGACAGGTAGACCGCAAAGACATTTTAGGTAGTCCAAGCGACCATCCCGAAAATGACCTCGGATATTAAGAATTTAATTTATGACATAGAATCAATGAATTATTTAAAATAAAAATTTACTACTTTCTACACTTTAAAACCCAAAACAAACTGTGCAAAGATTTACAATTGAAGGCTTACGATTTAAAACCTAAAACGGACAAGATGAGCATGATTAAAACATTCAAAGAAACTATAGAAAGGTATGCATCTCAATAAAGAAAACATGAATTGAGAAACTTCAAAAACATAGAGGAAGAGTGCATCCATAATCCAAACCGAGACTTCAAAGATTTCGCTTAATACTTACTTGTTTTGTTTGAAGAATTTGAAAGAAGATTCGCCAACTTAATAAGGTTGAAAAAAATACTCAATTTTTTGATATTTCCATTTAATGAAAATGTCAACATTGATAGAGTATCTGAAAAAATAGGATGTTTAATAGATATCACATCAGTCACGTTCAAGGAAGAAATTATTAAATTATGATACGATATATATCTTAAATCCAGAGCATATTTAGCGATACTGATTTTTGGAAATTAATTTCTGAGGAATCGTTTCCAAATATTTACAAATTGATTTTGTATTTGAAATCATACTTTGGATCGAGGTATCTTTACAAATCTGCTTTCTCAACCATGAACAAAAAAAAAACATTAGTCTCATTTAACAGATAAACATTTAATTTCGTGTATATGCATTGTAATAAGCTTGTATTAGCCACAATATGATAAACTTGTCGCAGATATACAGTGCCAAATTTCAACTAAACGGTGAATAGGATGTGAATACTTTGATTATTTTCGTCAGTAAATTTTTATTTGAATAACATTAAGTTTTTTTTAGAAAAATTACATAATTTATCATTTTTTCTTGTTACCGAAAATAAATATGTACGTTAATATTGCTCTGCCATTGGTAGACCGCCTTCGATTTTTTAAATGTGAAGTAGACCCCGGATCCCAAAAGTTTGGCCACCCCTGATATATAGCATATGGAATGTTAAATTTTCTTTACATGTGAAAGTTAGAATCTTTGTTTTCGCAACATATTTACTTTTTTAAACCATATTTATGGTTATACATTGCTTAGAATCTTTTTTCAACAAAGATTTTATCAGAATTCTTCCATTTTGTTATTTGTTTTGAATTTTGTTACAATGTGATGTCAATCGATATTTGTGTAATGCTTTATGAATCTAAAAATAAGAATATGAACAATGCTACAAAAGCTTCTTCAGACCATGTTCAATTCCATACATTGTACAAAACAATATAAATTAAATTGTTCTATTCATAAATATGAATTAGATTGGTCATGAATTTGATCTCAGCTATTGATGATCAACGGGAGACAGATATTGCAGTTCTGCCTTGTTCCTGTTTACCTTCCTTGTGTCATGTAACTGTGCCACACATATCCTCTTGGAAGGAAATTTACGCTTTCAGCATTAAAATGCCTTGCAATAGCTCAAGACCATTAGCCTGTTAATTATGTCGTGACAAAATATATAGTTTAATCTGGATGTCTTGCCAACTAATTTTTCTTTATTTAAAATTTATAATTTTTATTTGATAAATAGTATGAAAATGGAGACAATCTGAAAAATTCTTTGACAGAGTCTATCGATTCAAAGAAATAAATTTTTTAAGACAGCCATTAATGCAGTAAAAATTTTGTTGGAAAAAATATTGAAGCAAAAAGTGCATTTTTTATTGAGTAAACAGTTGTTATACATTCTCTTAAAATATCTGGCATTCAATATTTCAATCCACAAACTTAATATATATAAACATACATATTCATGGATTATAAACTAAAATTAAAATATTTTTTTTAAATCTATAAATTTTTTATATGAAATTAATCATATTTTCCTGTATATAATCCGCGGATTATGTGTTAAAAACGTTCTGAATTTCAGTGTGTGTATTATATACCACTGTGAATAATCTGATTAAAAAGAATATTTCCCATCAGAAAAGCTTACAAGAAATTTTTGAAAAAAATACTGTTTAAGATGCGTAAAAATAAATAACAGGTGGTACCAAGACACGCCTGAGTTATTTAAGCTATAATCAGCTTTGTCCAATTACATTCAAAAACGAATTCGATTTCTCGTAAAGAGCAGTAGCAAGTCGCTAACGTCATTTCGCAATTTATCTTGACGTTAGCTGTTTTGTTTTGAAAAATTCAAATTCGTATATCGTCATATGGAAGTGAAAACTTTTAAGTCACACAGCAGATTTTAAATTAAAAGCTATAGTGAAAGCAAATAAGAAAAAATGTCGATAAATGTGAAGAAAAAACAAAGCTTGTGCAGTATAAAAGAAAAATGTATAAAATACACAGTTTGTAAATAATCCATTTCTTTCATTTAAATATTAACAAAGCAAATCTATATATTTTTTAAATATGTCTAACATTGTTTTAAAAGTTATTAGAAGGCGATAAGTTTTATAAGAATCTTCTCGAAATTATCAATCTTGTGCATATATCTCAAGTTTATCGCACTTTGTGATGAGGTGGATCCAGACAGATCTTTTTCATAATAAGTGCTTTTTTCCCTTGTACAATTTATTATTTTTTTAATCGTACTGTGCATTTTTTTTATTTTATGTGACACCCATATTATCAGCAGTACATATTTTAGACTGTTCGCCGAAAAAAAATTGCCATAAATTACAAGCCGCTGCAGCTTATGTGAAGCTTTTTTCCCCTTTTACTCGAAAAAAAGGTCATGCAGATTATATACAGGAAAATACAGTGTATCAAACCTTTATTTTAAACATTGCAAGACAAAATTCCTTACTCGATACTAACTGAAGTATATAATTTCACTTTTTTAAGCATTTTAAGAATTCATTATATTTTATGTCAATTATAGAATTCAAACTTAAGGAAAATTGTTTTATTAATTTATATATTTCAGAAATTCAAGATATAACAAAATGAAGCCTTATCTGGAATATATAAAACTGAATGTACTTCATCTGAAAAGTGTTATTTAAACTATTGGAAATAGGCTTATAAATAATCAGCTATTATTAATATGTTTGATTTCTTTAAATTTAATAATTTTCTTTAAATAGCCATGCAACTAAAAAAAATTATCGATTACTAACGTATACAAAAATTTAACTATGAATGGAGAATAATAAAATTTATATTATGATATTTTTAAGAGAATCTTAAAAATATCATAATATAAATAATAAATATCATAATATAAGAAAAGTAGAAGAGAAATACTATTTCCAATCATTAAATATTTTGATAGTAAGTAAAATGTTATAAACACGTACATTACTTTTAACTTAAGACTGCAGGTTTCACTTCTCTAATATTTATACTATTTTAAATTTAATAACAATTTAATATTTTGTATATAAAGAAATTTCTTATTTCCACTTTTAATTAATTTTATTATAATTCCTGGGGGTTTTTCAATTTAGTAATGTATATGTTACTTTAAGTAACAAAATTTTTTTAATAAAATGATTGAAATATTTAGATTTATTTTTGATAATATACAAAAAGTAACTTTACTCAGTAATGTAAAATGTTTATATACACACATATAGAGTATAATCATTCATTACTATAATATTTTAGAAATTGGAATAATAATATATGATTAATTTACTGTATCACTCTTAAATGTTATAATTTTGGAAATTCACATTTTAAGATCTTATTATTTTTGTGAATATCGTGTGAAATCATTCAATATGAAATTTAGAAACTTCTTAACATTTTGAAATTTATTCTAGGAAACTGATTCTTTTTTCTTAGCTCAAATATTAAAATGACATCATTCCTTGTTACCAAATGGAATTTCTTACTTTAATGAGAATTTTTTATTTGTTTGGCCTCTAATCTTTGCTAATGAAATTTTTTTTAAAAAATTTTATTTGTGCTAACTTTTCAGACGCATGAATGAAATGATTCAGTTGTGTTTCTTATCTGATAAATATTCTTACAATGCTAATTATAGTTCATTAGCAAACAATAATAGTTTGCTAGATGTATATATATGCACTATTTTTTATATTAATTTAATGTACGTTCATTTCTAACTACAATATTCATTTGCAAATTAATAGTAGTAATAAATTTGTATTAATAATTAATAAATTTTATTTTGTAAGAATTGTGAAATATTTTTTAAAGCAATTAGTAATTATACTGTAAAAAAGTTTCTCTTTTCAAATGTGAATGTTTTTTAAATTGAATCAAGGTTTTTTTTTTTTTCCCCCTGAATTCTGAGTTCTGAATTCTGATAAATTTACATTACTGCTGTTTTTTTAAATTTCTATTGAAATTATTATATATGTTCTAGTCTTACTTTAGGTTTATAGCTCTGACTGAATATCTTTTACAATTGTGTTTTGATAATTAGATAAAATTTTAATTTGATGTATGATAGTTTTCACTAACATGATATTAATTTGTGTAAAATTTTGCTTTGATAAATTTAATATTGAATTTAATAATTTACATTATTTTAAATCAAAGGATGTTAATGAAATATTGCTTATATATTTTTAGGGGAACCTGAAAGATGAACTGTGCCTTTTAGAAAAAGAGAAACAGGAAATTCTTTGTACCAATGAATCTTCCAAATCAAAATATGAAGAAGAAATTTTGCATTTAAAGAAGCAGCTTGAAAAGTACAAAGAAGAGTTATATTGTGTGGAAACAGATAAACAAAGCACCATAAACAAACTTCAAGAACAGCTTCAAAAGTTCAAAGAAGAAAGTTCTCACTTAGTCAACAAAAGTGTTCATCTTGAAGATCTCAAATTTGAGAAAGAAGCACTAAATGAAAAATTAAAACAAGCAGAATTACAAATATCATTTGTTAAAAAGTTAGAATCTGAAAGAGACAGTTTAGTACTTGAGAATACTTCCCTCTTAGAGCAACTGGAATTGTTGAATTCTTCTCAAAATAACAATGAATCACTTCTCTTAAAAATGAAATCTTTAGAAAAAACAGTCCAAAGCAATCAAGATGCAGTGCTTGTAACTGAAAATGAAAAACTTAAGAATGATATTATTGAATTAAAAGATTCTTTTAATAAGGAAATTGATTCTCTCAAATTGAAAAATGAATATCTCACAAAACAAATAAGTCTTTTAGAAAAAATAGATGCATCAGATCCTAGCAGTTTATCTGTAAAAAAATATATTGAATCTGTGAGACAAGAATGTAAAGATGCATTGAAAGAAAAGGAAGAAGATTTTCATAAAAATTATGAAATGCTTATACGTAACCAAGCTCAAGAAATGGTTAAAAAAGAGAGACAATGTGACGAAATGACAAGTGAAATTTTAGGTAATGTTTTATATCTCCACTTGAAAAAAAATTTATATGTATACATGAATGCAATTATAAAAGTTTATGATATATTTATTATGAAATTGAAATGTTCTTACACTGAATATTTCCTTTTTCTAATTTTTGGTGGGCCTTTTTCTAATTTTTTTGGGTAAAATTTTCAGTCACAAAATATTTCTATTTTTTGTGACTGAGAATAATTAATGTTTGAGATTTGGCTATTCATAAATCATCTAACTAATCCACTATATATAGTCAATTTAACTAGGTAATTATAAAAAATTAAAGTAAAAATACTATTATATACTGCACAAATGAATGAAATTGTAGATTTACAACATGGTACATTCTGGCTATTTATTGTTTTCTTTTATAAATACCATTTTTATAAAGTTTCAGATAATTTACATTGCTATATTTCAATTTCGAATATCTATAAAACTTATGTTGTTTTTATTTAATGGATTGGAATCTTAGTGTTGATATAATTGTTCATATCTCCACTTTTCCTGTTTATTTCGTCAATGATTTCCCATTCCATTATGAAAAATATTTTTAATATTCATTACAATGAACAACCTATAATAAAATTAGAGCATTCGTATTTTCTGTAGTTGCTGTAGTTCCCTTTGCTTTAATATATAAATATCCTATTATTGATTTTTAAACTTTCTCAATTTATTGGATAGATAATTTTTATGAGGTAGGTAAAACATAAAATACACAATCCTTATATATATGTGTGTATATATACATATATATATATTATGTATATATATATATACTTATGTGTATATATATGTATATGCATATACATGTATATGTATTTATGTATGAATATATAAAATAAATCAACTGCTCATTTTTATTAACCAATAAGTTTCAAAAGTGTTAGTGGGTGGTGATGTATTTAGAAATACATTAAATCATGCATTGATGATGAGATACCATTGTGAATTTAAAAAAAAACTAAGAAAAGCAATTTCTTATTAAAACTTGATGACTTTCTTTCTTTCATAATAAAACTTTCAAAAGAAGCTAGGTATTTAAGGAATATAAATATAGATTTAAAAAGAACAAAGGCATATTTAAATATACCTATATATTATAAAACATTTCTCAACTTTAACATAATGAAGAAAAACATCCTTTGATCATTTTTTCATATATATAGTAATCTTATGACATTTTTTTCCAAAAGTATGTTATTCTTAGATTATCCTTATAAAATTAACAAATACTAGTTATCTTCAGTTTATTTAATTTTCAATTCAATTATATTTCTATTATTTCATAAACTTTATTATCTTCAATTAGGCCTTTGCTAAAATATTCATTTAGAAAAGGAGAATTACTGTGTGAATAATTGTGTTATATTATTATTTAGTGTATAGAAATTATTAACGATATTTTAATATAATTTGTTTTGACTTATGTCTCTGAGACATGGATGTTAACAAAAAATGAAGGGAAGATATTGGCGACCTCCGAAAGGAAGGTCCTGTAAACCATCTTTGGCGTTGTTTTCGATAACAACAACTGGAGAAAAAGATACAATTTTGAAATATATAAGATTTTTAATGACTATGATATTATCAAGTCTATAAAACTAGACAGAATGAGATGGGCAGGGCATGTAGTAAGAATGAGCCCAGAACGAGCAGCATTTAAAGTTTTTAATGTAACTCCCTCTAATAAAAGACCTAGAGGAAGGCTCAAAAAGAGATGGGAAGACTGTGTGGATGAGGACTTTGCCATCCTGAAGTTAAAGAACTGGAAATCAATTGCTGGGAGAAAAGCAGATTGGGAAAAGCTTCTGAGGAAGACCCAGGCCCACAAAGGGCTGCCGTGCCAATGCTGATGATGTTACTTGACAGAATCTAAACCAAGATGCTAACTTTCACATGTAAAGAAAATTTAACATTCCATATGCTATATATCAGGGGTGGCCAAACTTTTGGCATACGGGGTTGACTCCACATTTAAAAATCAAAAGCGGTCTACCAATGGCAAAACATTAACATGAATATTTATTTTCGATAACAAGAAAAAATGGTAAATTATGTAATTTTTCTAAAAAAAACTTAATATTAATATTCACAAAATAAAAATTTACAGACGAAAATAATCAAAATATTCATATATCAAAAAGTGACCATCCTATTCACTTCGTTTAGTTGAAATTTGGCACTGTATATCTACGACAAGTTTATCATATTGTGACTGGTACCAGCTTATTGCAATGCATAAACACAAAATTAAATGTTCATCTGTTAAATGCGACCAATGTTTGTTTTTGTTCATGGTTGAAAAAGCAGATTCGCAAAGATACCTCGATCCAAAATATGATTTCAAATACAAAATCAATTTGTAAATATTTGGAAACGTTTCCTCAGAAATTAATTTCCAAAAATCAGTATTGCTAAATATGCTCTGGATTTAAGATATATATCGTATCTTAATTTAATAATTTCTTCCTCGACCGTGACTGATGTGATATCTATTAAACATCCTATTTTTTCAAATACTCTATCAATGTTGACATTTTTATTAAATGGAAATATCAAAAAATTGAGTATTTCTTTCAACCTAATTAAGTTGGCGAATCTTCTTTCAAATTCTTCAAACAAAACAAGTAAGTATTAAGCGAAATCTTTGAAGTCTCGGTTTGGATTATGGATGCACTCTTCCTCTATGTTTTTGAAGTTTCTCAATTCATGTTTTCTTTATTGAGATGCATACCTTTCTATAGTTTCTTTGAATGTTTTAATCATGCTCATCTTGTCCATTTTAGGTTTTATAAATCGTAAACCTTTAATCATAAATCTTTAAATCGTAAATCTTTGCAGTTTGTTTTGGGTTTTAAAGCATAGACTGTAGTAAATTTTTATTTTAAATAATTCATTTATTCTATATCATAAGTCATAAATTAAATTGTTAATATCTGAGGTCATTATTGGGATGTTCGCGTGGGCTACCTAAAATGTCTTCGTGGTCGACGTCTTGGCCACCCCTGATCTAAATGAACTTTATAACTGCTACTGTGATTACTATGATTGAATAATTTGTATTCAATATTTAGAAGGCTATTTTTCTAAGGTTCTAGTTGTTGAAGATTAAATTATCTCTAAAAGAAATTAAATAAATATATGCTTAACAGATCACTCAATAGGTTCTTAGCATTCTATGCAAAATTAATTTATGACTATCATCATAGTTTTCTCCAAGAATAATGCACGTTTATTCCAATGTTTCTGCATCATATAGTACTCTAAATCTCATTGTGTTATTATTTTCGGTTGTCTATGAGTAAATGCAGTACTTATTTCAAGTAAGTCAAGTTTTCTCATTGATAAATATTCATATAAAATGTTGAACTCACTACCTTTTGACATAATTAAAGTATTCACCATCTCAATGCAATCTCAATTTACAAACAGTCAAAACTCATTTAGTTTTATTTATATTTTCTTGTATGACTGCTGATTTTGAGTAAGATGAGTGTTCTACCTCATCCAGCTTTGCATGACTGTTTAAAAAAAGAAATAAAAAATTTTCTACTGATCTTCATGATGGAGCAGGATTTCAATAATACTTGTCCAGCCATTGATGTTTCTATAACAGAATTTTTCCCCCCATTAAAATTAATCCTTTATCAACAAAAATTCAGATTTTCCCATTGTTTTTAAAATTACCGAAGTAGCATCTCTTAAGCCACTATTAACTGAGAAATAAATAACAGACTGTTAGGAAAGTGACATGTCATTGAATTGTCACTGTCAGTGCTTCCCAAATATCAAGATCTGAATAGTAGCAATGTTTATTGCGTCCTTTAACTTTTTTTTTTGCATTTATAACCTTTGAAAATATGTGTTAGTTTCCAAAGTTACTATGGTCATTTTCATTGCCAAGTAAGTAAAATTTGTTGTAGATACAGTTTGATTCAGAATGAGCAATGAATTTGTCATTCCCCTTAGGATGCTTATTAAAATTATGATTTAAAAAGTGTTGAGTATAATTAGTGGTGATATAAATACTGGGCAACCAACAAAGAAAACTTTTAAAATCGAGCATCACCCAATAAAATCTGAAATCTCTTGGAAATATAATAAAGAAAATGGTTTTGAGTATTTTTAGAGTTTTAATTTTAAGTATGTATTTATTTTAAATGGAAACAATTATTTTAAATATATGGTTTATTACAAATGTGTTATATTAATTAACTAGCAGTATATCTAAGTAATTTGCTATTTTTGTTTGTTATGGCTATGATTCTATCAACTCACTTTTAAAGCCATTAAATCATGTTTTAAAGGGTGGATATAACTCTACTTTTAAGTATTTCTGAAACTATTCCAAGTATATGTTCTGCTTGTGAGAGTTCTCAAAAGATTTCTATTGTTGATTCCTATTCTTGGGTAATGTTTTTATAGATATTCAAGAATAGGAATAGTTTTTATAGATATTCTGATCAGGTTGAAGACAGAATTTGAAATGACATTTCCCATTTGCATTAATCTGAAATTCTTCAAAATTGACACTTAAGAGATTTTGTTGTACATTTAGTGCCTTATTGTAATATTAATATAACTTTGTTGGCACTGATTTTATGATCATTTTAATTGTTATCTTTTTATATTCCTTCCAAGTAACATCTAATTTTACTTTCATTAACATTATACTTGATTGAAGTTTCTTTTTATGCCCCTTCCTCCCAATTGAGTTATATCTTTCGAGACTATGTTGCCGTTTGTTTTCTCTAACAGGGAGTCGCAACACTTAAACAAGCTTTAATACTGTTTCATAACAAACAAACAAAAAAAAACTGTCAAAATAATTCTAATAGTTATCATGTAAAATTAGTTCTAATAATCACACTGTTAAATTTTTTTAATCTAATGAAAACATTTTTTAATACAAAATGTTTTGATTTAAAGTTAAATTAATTTGATTTTAATCCTAGAAGTAAAAACTACAGATTAATGAATTAAAATTGCCTGAACTGTTATGCTTATTGTAAGAACATTCATAAAACCTACATAAATTTTATAAATCATTAATTGGTAAATGGTTCTTGAAACATGCATATTACGGTTATAGTCTTATAGTTGTTAATATTTAATTTTAAATCTTTAAAGTTAATATTCATAGCTCTTATTACTTGCAGAAAGAAATCAAGAATTTGAAGCACGATTAATAAAAGAACATAAAGATGAAATTGCAGAATTACGACAAAACCTTTTTGAAAAGGAATGTGCCTTAGATGATATTAGAGATGATTATGAAGAAAAATTACAAGTTAGTTTTTGACTTAAATGTCAATCTTTCTGACAACTTTGCATGAGTCTTGTGTTAATTTTTCAAATTCATTCATAATTTAGTTTTCCATAAATCTCCTTAGTTCTTAATTTATTCCAATACTATTTTATTATATTAAATTTATTAATATGCTTAAGAAAATAATTCTTTGCTACAATTTGAAAATACTTATTTCTAAAAATAACTATAGTGTCAATAAAAAGACATTTCTTCAGATTTTTATAAGTTTGTAATATATTTTATTTATTTACTTATGTATTTTTTTTTTGTGTTCTATTTTAGACTAAATTTAAATTCTTAATTATTTTTGGAATCATCAGTCATTTATCAAGTTTATTTTATCTAATTAAACATTGCATTATCCCATTTTTCTGTAATGATTTTTACTAGCATGTATACTAATTTTAAAATATACCTCTTAATTCTTGCCTTTTGTACTTTAATATAGGAAAAAGACAAAAAAATAAAAGAATATGAATTGCTAATAAAAAAATTGCCACAGTCTGGAAATGGTGCAGCACTTGATTCTGCTGTTTTGACAGCTGAAAGTTCTGACTGGGATGATACCTGGGCTGTTCCTGATGAAGTATGGTTTTATATAAATATTTCAAATTATTGTTTGCTTCTTAATCTAAATATTTATTTTTTTATTTACTTAAAGAAAAATATTATTCAAAATGTACCAAGTGAAAAAAATCATTGCATAAAAACTTAAAATATCTTTTGTAAATTAAGCAAAAAATTTAAAATAATATACTTTTAGACAACTTCTGATATTTTAAAATTGGTTTTTCATATAATTTTGTTCTCCTGCTATATCTGATTTCTCGTTGTATCAAGTTTATGATGCTTAGATCTCCTATATCTTAATTTACTTAAATTTTTCTATTAAGGAATTCTTTTTATTATTTGCATGTATTTGGTGTGTAAATATTTACTGTATGTTATTAAATGCGAACTGAATCGTTCTTAACAAAAATTATTTTAATATTACTACGTTCTTCGAAAATAATTTTTTGCAAATATTTAGTGCGCTTTCATGTTGAAAACTAGACTTGGGTGCTTAAAATTTTCCAAAGCTCAATAAATGATTAATAAATCTAATTTATTTACATTTGGTTCTCATTGTGTAAGTCTATTGATATTTTTCCAGGAAATCCAAAATTTTTCAAATCATTGTTGATTCCCTAACATTTACCTGTTGTAAGTTTCTTGGAAATATATCTATTATATTAAAAACCTTCAAAACCATCTGAAAATCTGAATGTGCTTTTTACATCTCTGTTGTAATAATAGTTATTTTTTACTATGAGCAGTGATTTCAATCTTTATGCAATCTATTTTCTTGATACTTTTAAGGGATAAATGAACCATTAATGATTCATTGCAAAAGCTTAGTTTCATATATTGATAGTTTCTGTATAAAGACAATGTTCTGAATTATTTTCTAAATTAATGTTAGTTGTTTAATGAATCAGATTTTCCCAATCAATTTCTCTATAAATTGCTTTTCTTATATAAAGATAAAATTCATTATTTTCATTTAATCATAATTGATATATGTAAAGATTTATAGTTTCATTCTTTTTATCTCATAGATTAAAATATTGTTAATTTTCTCTTCAAAATGTTTGAATTTAGTCTTTTTTTTTGTAAGTTATTTTCTTTCTGTCAAGAAAATTTCCATTGTTCATTCTTAAAATCTAAAGCATTCAAGCATATTTTCTATACAATATCCACTGTGCTATAATTTCAAAAATAAAAATTATATTTAAAAAAAATATTAGTGATTAATAATTTGATTAATCTTTAAATAAAACTTTAATACAATAAAATTTTAGTTTCATTTTCTGTGCAGTTACATTTTATTGCAGTGACCAGGTTGGAAATGGCATAGTTCTCATTACTGGAAAGTAGTATTTTGTATTCTTGACCAAACTGAAGGTTCTTAACATGATGGGCCTTTTGTTTGGTCAGGAATTGCTATTTGATTATTTGCTAATAGCAGCTGGAACATGCAGAATAAGTTATGATCTTAATGTCCTCCAATTAAAATATCTGAGGTGACAGACCAAATCATTGCTTGGTCCTCTCTTCTAAATCATTAAGGTCCTATCATGTTTGGGGCTATGATACCACATCCACTAAGTGCCACATTACATAAGATGCTATCACTTTTAACCCTTTTAATTCCAAAACGAGGAACAATGCTTGTAAATGACCATCTAGAAAAATATTCTATTGCAGTGTAAAAATGCCAAGTAATCTAATGTTTAAATGAACTATTGTAACACTCTTGTGCCTATTAATTCTACAATAATGAAGTTTATTTTGGTAAATATTAAATGCTGTAAAAACTTTTTGTATGAATGTGTGCAGAGTTCACAAATATTGGCCTTATTTTGAAATTTTATTACATTTATTAATGTTAATAATGCAAGAAAGTTTCTTACAATTTTATATCTATCATATAATTTTTCATTTGGTTCTATAAGAATTCTGGTTTACAAATATTTCTCTAAGATCGACTTTTTGTAGAAGACTTTTGAGTGATTTAATATTTTCTTATTTTCTGTGTTCAACGTGAAGTAACTTGTTTATTTGGAAAATTAAATGAGCTATTTAAATAAAAAGTAGCTTTCTGCTGAAAAAAAAGTCATTCATTTGGATTTTTACCTTTCTTTTTAAATTCCTGACATTTTTAAATTGACCTTGCTAATGATTTGGTTACTTTATATGAAAAGTTTCTCTCCTTTATTCTAAGTAATTTTGAATGATGTAGGATTTACATGGATAAAAAAAAATTATTGTCTACTTGAAATTTTCATCTCCAAGATGGCTGATTACCATCCACTCAAATAAGTTTTTACTAAAATATATATTTTAATATGTGTGAAAAAATACATCGCTTTATTTTTTAATAATTATATATTTTATAGACTCAAAGTATTTTTCATTTATGCCATTTTATACAAATATTTCCAAAAATCCCCTTTTATAATAATTGAGTATAATATAAAGACTTAGTGATAATACTTCAATTATCAATATTAACAATTCTGTTAATATTGATCGTATTTTATGTTCTCACAAAATTCTTAGTCATATTTTTTTAAATTTCTTATAAATCACAAATAACTTTATTGAATTTATTTGCATAAAAATTTGTTGATTGAATATTTTTTCAGGGAATCGAAAATAATACTAGTCCAATCCACATTAATGCAGCTTGTGATGAACATTTACAGCAAATTGAAACATTAAAAGAAGAATTATCCAAGAGCAAGTATGTTCAATAATATTCTAATATATAATATTTTGGGTATCTTGTATTTATATCAAAAATATGAGTATGAGAATCTCAAAAAAAAATTAATGGATAGTATGTATGGCAAAAGAGTTTTATTAACCTGAAAGTCCAAATTTCATTATATACAATCAATTTGTTCCATTTTATGAAAGAGCATGAGAGAGTTAATGTAATGCTCTCTTGTTTTTTTTTTATCTGACTAAATATGTATATTGTTGCTGTTCTCCCTGTGAAAATGAAAAAATACTTTACCATGAATTGTACTATTTATAAAAATTACTTTTCTTAGAGAATTTTTGTGATATTTTCTTCGTTTCCAGTGTTGCATGTTGATAAACATTATGTACTGTGAGATTGTATGAATTTTAAATTTAAGCTATCAATAAAAATTTTAATATAGTTAGTATTTAAAAAGTTCTGTATAATTCTTACAAAACTGGCTTAGAAATATTAGACTCCTATAACTAATGCCATGGCAAAATTTAAGTAATACTTTTCATTATTTCTCAGTTGAATTAGGGATTAATAGATTTGAAATATTTCATCTATTTACTAAATTTTAAATTGCACTTAAAAATGTTTCGTCTATAATATGGGATAATAATTCAATTGATTGATCAAATACGAAAATTTTACAACCTTTACTTTTATTTGAAAATAGCTATTAAATTTCTATAACTCATCTTAATATTTTATTGGTTTCTTTTCCTAGCTCTGAAATAAAAGAACTGAAAGTTCTTTTGCGCCTTAGTCCTCCTGAATCAATGGATAAGAAAGTAAATAACAATAATCGTAGGGACTCTTTTCAGTCAATACCCGAGCCAACTGAGTTTGAGGTATTTTGAAAAGTTTAATGTTTTAAATTACATATATTTAGTTCTGAAATTAAATATATAGTTACAATTATTTGTAATATTTATTATAAAAGAATATTAGTGGTTAAAAATTACAAGAAGTTGATCGAAATTACTTAGTTTTTATTCATATAATTAGATATACTTGTATTCCAAAATATTGTTTTGATTTCATTTATTCATATCCAGTTGTTTGACAATATTAGTATTTTTTTTTATCAATAATTTTACATCATTAACTAAAAATAATTTCAAAAACACCGTAAGCAATTTTTTTAGTGAATATTATTAAAAAATTTTAATTTTAGTCACTATAATATGATAAATATATATACATATACTCCAAAAAATATATACTGCCACTTATAATGTAATATTCAACATGTATTTAGTGTTATTTTT
>JAPDSC010080366.1:117288-137641 GCA_026290005.1 Latrodectus geometricus
TATATATATATATATATATATATATATATATATATATATATATATATTTAATCATTAAAGTGAATGGTTATCACTCAAGTTTTCAATTAAAGAATTCATGGAATTATTACCTCAGGCATGGATGTTGGTAATTGGTTTGGAATCCACCTTAACCTATAGGTTCCATTAAATCAGTCTTCATGAGCGAAAAATTCTGTTATAGAATGACAAACCAATTTAGCTTGATCATCATTATAGCAATATCCAAGTACTATATTAATTGCAATATATAAAGTATTTTTGTATGATTTCCTCGTCACACATTTTTTTGTGAAGTTATGAATTGCTGGGGTAATTATTTCACATCTATCCAGTAAAATGTTTAACTGAAAACATTTTCAATTTGCTATTAATATGGCAATTAATCCATCCAATGAAATTTTGTGCACTAGTACATTTTACCACACATGCAAATTTTAAAAATTTAGAATCTATTGGATGTTGATATTGGTAGTTCTAATAGATTAATTAGATAATAATTTACCATCTGGTAGTAAAATTTTATTTTCGATAGAGGGAATACCTAATATTGATTCTAACACCTCGTTTAAAATTACATAAATATGTTATTGTTTGAAATATTTTTTTCAAACCAACATCCATGCCTGAGGTAATTTTAGATTTGAAAAAAAAATAGGTTGGTCCAAATAATTGCTTGATATGTGAATTATTATAATGCATGGAAGTAATAGATGTCAACATCAGAGTGAGAGATCAAGTTGTAACTTAATAAGAAAATGGAGGAATTGTCAATATTGATTATTCAACTCAATAATAGATAAGAGAGCAGAATTTATATTCATGCTCACCATTATGTTTATCTTTCATACCAATAAAGTATCAGGTTGCATTGTGTTGTCAGATTCAATAAAGTTAGAAGTGTACTTGTGGGTATGTTTAATCTTTAGTGTTGAGTTGAATTTCTAACCATTTTGAAACTAATGCTGGCATTTTTGGACAGCAATATAGGGATTATTCATTTGCTATTTTACATCACATGCATCGGTAAGACATTATGGTCTGACTTTGTAACTTATGCCTTTCACACATATTTAAAGCATAGATCCAGGTTGACATTAATTTTTGTGATACCTCAGATTTATGTTTCAACAAGAGATCTAGCTGACTACAGTACCTACTATGCCCTCAAGTTTGTCAAACATTTCCTTGGCTATTTGTTTCCCAACTTTACTTCATACCAACATATTGGGAATTATATGTTTTAATATTATCTATAAAAATAAATTGTGCTTTAAAATCAGAGTTTTTTTTAGGGCTCTTGAGATTCGGACTAACACTTGTATTAAAATGTGTTCATTCATCCTAATCCATGACATAAACAATATCTTTGATGTATTTTTCTTGGAGTTTAAGGAACAATTTCTTTTCTGGAGGCAATGCATTGAAAAACAACTAAAGAAGAAAAATTTCCAGTGCTTTATTTGAATTCTCAATATTATCAATAATTAAATGTTACATATACAGAAACAAATTTCAGATTGTAAGTCTTTTATAAAGATTTTAAATAGAAATTCGGATTAGCATTCAGCATATACCTAAACTGAAACAGATATAATTTTGCAATAGATTATTAACTATCTGAAAACGTCAGCTGAACTTATAGCTGAATAATTAGCTCTCTGGCTTTGGTTCAACAACTTGTATGTTCGAGATATTTCAGTCTCTTTATAAGCTAAGACCCAACTTCTGAAGGCATCTTATTATAGTGATTATATTGTCCCTTTGACCACTATCTGCATTTCTTAAGTAATTTCACTTTTTTCAAGTCATAAGAACAATGGATACTTTACAATGTTTACTTACAATTCTTTTAATAACTATTCAAATAAAAATAGTTATATGTGGATAATCTGGACATATGATCTCAAACATATTAGCAAATTGAAAGTCACTTCAATACATCTTTACCATGTAAAAGTATATTTGCTATAGAATGTTTATTGTTAGTTATTGAACTCAACTATATCAGAATTTCAATACTACTCATATTTAATACTGAGGAAGTTAATTGTACATGTAATGTGTGTGCATATTTACATTAGAAGTTTTGTCATGGTTTATAATTAAAAGAATAAGTAAAATATATATATAAATAGTAATCTTGCTAGTTTGCATTGTATAACTCAGTTTAAACAGAATTAAAAAATTTTTAATATTAAGTATTTTTTATTTTAGGCAAATCATTGGCTTGGTTCTTAGTAACTATTGTGTGAAGGACCAATACTGAAAATAATCTTCCACTTCACTTTTCTTCTGAATCATTCACCATTTTTGTAAATTATGCCTGTTTATAACATAGATTTTATATATAATAAATGTATGATACTTTAATTTCCAGGATATTAACAAATGAATCTTTATGTAATAAAAACTTTATTTATAAACCAAAGTGTTTATTTATATACATGATGTTTCATAAAATAAAAATTACAATGGATAATTTAACATGACATCTTGACGAGCAAGTTCCAACAACATAGGATCATCAAAGAATTTGTTGATACTGACATCTTCGCTCAAACCCTAAATTAAAAGAATTTTAAAAAGTTTTAAGAAAAAAATAGTATAGTTAATAATAAAATAAAGATGAAAGTGTTTTACCTTTCTTCTCCTGGTTTTAATCATAAATTCACGAGCCAGATGAGGTGCTGGTTGAGGTTCCAAAGGTCGAATTACTATACTTTTATCAAGTGGATCACCAGGTACAATCTGCAATTATTAAATAGAAAAATACAGCAAAAGGCCTTGTGAAGAATTTAGCATTTATATATTTATAATTTCCAAATGCTAATAATTCAGTTGTTACTTACAGTTTTAAAATTAACATACATTTCAATAATTTATTGAAAATATGTTCAACAAATTATAACTCTTAACGTAGCATAATAAAAAATACTCTAATGAATTTATTTTGTTACTAAAAATAAACCACTTGAATTACATTTAAAATCATTAAATGTTAATTTTTGTAAGCATTTGTTTCTTTTGGACATATATATTTTAAGTAAATTAATTTTCCTCATTACAGATTATGCATGCAAGCCATGACAATAAATAATTTAGTATAACACTTAAAATCTAAATACTTTACCTGCCAATGATGAAATACTGAAAGACAAAAAGCTTGTCCTTGGGTGTGAGTTCTCAAGTCTGTCTCAAATCCAAAAGAATCAATTGCAGGAATGAATGCTTTTATAGTATATAATGGTGAGCCAGGTACAGGGGCATCTTGAGTGACATGTCCTCTACAAAAAAAAAAATTTTTTTTTGACTAATACTCATTAAATTTTAAACAATCATAGCTAATTAAAATAGTATAATAAAATTAAGTACAATGCAAGTATTTTACAAACCTTCGACGTGCCAAAACTGTATATACAGCAGATACACAATCTGCTGGTGCTTGTACCTCAACAAAATAATAGGGCTCCATCAAACGAGGAGTCGCCATAAGAAAAGCTGAATATGCTACTCGTCTAGCTGTAGGAATGATTTGTCCACCACCTCTATGTATAGGTTCTCCTGCTATCACAGCATCCAAAATTTTGAATTTTACATTTCTGATAGCTGAAATTAAAATGTACATTGCATTAATTTATTATAAATAAATAAAATTTACTTAAATTTTATCTAGAACAAATAGCAAATCAATATATCAGATACATTTTTCAGTATCAAAGTAAAATATTTTATTATGTACCCAGAGAAACTACTTACGCTCTTCACATAATGGACCCTCTCTGGTTGCCCATTGGAAACCTTGAACAATACTGTCCTTTACCATACTCAACAGACTTTTATCAACCTGTAATATTTTTAATATATTTACATCAATGAAAATAGAAAAATTATTTTTTAAAAAAAAGTTCTAAGTATAAATCAAAAAATAAGTATTTTTAAGTTAAAAAATTTCATACTACAATTATTCTTAGAATAAAATCCACATACAGCTAGCTCAGTCATTAGAGATATAGACTGTTAATTTTGGGGTCATAAGTTTGAGTCCCACAATGGGAGGTAATATTTTGTGGTCGTTCTTGCAATGAATGTCACGTTGGCTAGCCTTAATAACAGCACAACAGAAACAGTACATAAAATTTCCGAACTTTATTTCATAGAGCTGAAATTGGACTCATTTTAGTTTTAATTGCTATTCAATTACAATTGAATACCTATTGCCACTAAAAATCTGATAAAATAATTAGGTTGTTTTATAACATTAGTTATTTAGTTTCTAAGATAATTTAGAAAACACAAACATGAGAGACAGCATTATTATTGATAGAAATGCTTATATTGTATTTACCAATTAAAGACTCATTATACGCCTTTCTAAATTGAATAATACATCAATAATAATGAATGAATCTACTAGTCATGGATTAAAAGCTTACTATTACTACCAATATTGAAATCACTTTATATAGTCTGAAATTTAATTTTATAAATTATTCATGCAAATATAAATAAATGACTTTAAATATTGATTCATGAATAAATCAATATTTATGATTATGTGTATGAGCATAATTAGCTATTACATTGCTAATTATCAATACAAGTGGGTAAAGTTCTATATAAATATGTATTTAAATTATGAAGTCCAATAAGATATTGCCAAATTACAAAACTATTTAATTAAAATAGCTTTGTAATTTGGTAGAACTTAGTGCATTAAATTTTTTACACAACTATTCAAAAGGAATTAGGGCACCTTATTTTTATACACTAAGTTACTGGATGAAGTTGGAAAGTATTTTACTTTTAGTTATTTATCTCTATTAAATTAATTTTCTTTTACTCATATGTACTAATTTTGAGAAAAAAATTAATGATTTCCTTTTTTAAATTGGTATAACTTCCTTTAGTGGAATGATAACCCAGGGTGATACCTGTCCTTCAAGAAGTTTCTTTCCTCCCCATCCCCAATGCCAATTTTTCTAATCGTTATAATTCTCCAATTTTTAATACCAGGTCCTTTTCAAGATCATTTATCCCTCTTATATTTGGTCAGCCCCTTCTTGAGCTATTTGTTATAAAACTTTTTTTTTTGCACTATGTTCATCATGCAACCTAACATCCCATTTTATTCTTTGCTGCTGAATAAAATAAATGCCATTTTCATTAAATGAGCGATATAACTCTAAATTTGATCTTCTCAACCACATATAATTTTCTCAAAGTAATAACTAAATGAATTATTTTAACTAGAATAATTTTTCTCTGGGTATGGTTTTAATTTCCTATACAACAAAGTAACTGATTACTAAAATTTATCAAATTTTAATTAACATAATTTTTAATAAATACTAAAACTGATTTCTAGTCTATAAATAATAATTAAATGAAAAGTTTGCATTTTGCTTAGTTAATAAATTTTACCTCTGAAGGCAAAGTATCATCTACTAAGATGTTGGGACCAGTTGTATCTGGACCAAAAGCCCAAATGGAACGGGCTGCAAGCAAATCCCAATCATATTTAGTTTGAAAGAATTCTCCTAATCTTTTTCGATTCCAGTTGATTTGAACAACTTCATTTTCAATATCTTCAGCTAAACCTTTCTCTAGTGGTTCAGCAATCATAGTTAATTTGTTCCTAAGGTAATAAAAAATTATTGTTAAATATTATAATTAAATGACACTTGAAAGAATTAAGCAAAATATGGAAACTATTTCATCATAAGTGGTTTACTTAATATGTGCATTAAAAAAATTGAAAATATTTCTATATATGTAATTCCTTGGTTTCAAGAAAAAAATATATATATTTTTAAATATATATATATATATAATTTTTTATAAATTGCCAAATAATTTGCAAAACCATATTACTTTTAATTAAAATTGAATAAAAAGTACTTATCAGTTAGCAGTAAGATCTTTATATTAAATTTTGATTAAAAAATTACTGAAACTATTACTCAAATAATTTCTTAACTGATATCCTACACTAAAAAAAATAATTTTGGATACTTGGTATGGACATCAACTTTGAATAGTGCAAATTCTATACTAGGGTTCCTGCAGAAATAAGAGAGTGAATTTCCTTGACCACCTAAAAAACATTTACACCAATTTCTTTGGAATTTGACACTTTAATAATACTTTTCTTCTAAGTAGCAATTCTTAACTATTTTAACATACAACTTCTATAATAAATTTAGAAATTTTTAAATACTTTGATAGTAATTGTAAATTTTTAAGAACAAAAATGGGAAGGGAATTTTTTGTGATCAACAACTCCTAATTCTCTTGGACAGCTAAATGCACTTAAAAAAACTTCCTTGTAAGTTTATGCTTTAATGGCATTTACCACCTAGATAGCATTCATCTTAATTTTTTTCTTTTTCTGTAAACAAAATATTAAGATTATAATTAAAGTCATGTCAAAGGAAATAGAGATTGAAATAATATAAATAAAAATAGAAAAAGATCTAAAGAAACATAACTATACAAATGTTATTCATTATATCAGTTAGCAGTAAATGAATTGAAAGAAGCTTGAAAAATTTTATTTCAAATTCTTATATATTTAACTTAAAGAAACTTAGTCCAATACATATTTTGAGAGAGTTTTAATTTAATCTTCTATTCTATATTCCTATAATTTCTACAAGTATTTACTAATTTTTTTTTTCTCTTCAATCTGGTTTCATTTAGCACTTCCAAGGTGATTTTTCTACAGCATTTGAGGATTGTTAATATAGCTTCGCACATTTTAATTTATAGACTTTCCAATGTTTTGCAAACCATTATTTTTCTTGGTTTTCTGAGGAAAAAATTGCCAAACAAGTTTAGACACTGAGACAAGTTTCAACGAACAAGAAGACATTAAGAATACTTAATATTGACTTATGGAATATTAAGGGCTAAAAATCACATTGTTGATTGCCTAAAAGACCTACAGGGAAAATAATCAAGTCTCTAAAATGAGTTTGCGTTCTTTTCTAAATTTCTTAAAACTTTTTCTCTAAAACAGTGTACATGCCAAACAGTAAAATTCAGTTCAAAGTTCATAAGACACAATTTGGTTTAGTTATCAAGCATTAGGTTAAAAAACAAAATTATTTTTTCTTGACATTTTATTCAAAAATTCAAGCAAATATCTTAATGCCTAAAATTTTTTTCTTTTTTTATTTAGAATTATTTTTTTTTTTTTATTGACAACCATATCTGGATAATTTTCTAGACTTTTACTAAATTAAATATAGCGAAATACACAAACGTTTGAATATTTTTAATTTTAAAATACCATTCTTAAAGAATTCAAACATCTAAAATACAAAGAAGACAACTCTATATTTGTAAGATATTATCAATATTTATATTAAAAATAATAAATTCAAACTTGTAATTTTAAATATGAAATATTTATAATCAACATAAAAGAAAATCAAAGTGTTTGTAAAAATGAAACCTTTTGAGATGATACAAAATAAAATATTCTATGCACACTTTATATGTCATAATTTTAAAAAGATGGTAATTTTATTTTTTAAATGTATGGTATTCATTATGTTTTTCAAAATATTCAAAGAATCGCAAAAATAATCCAAAACTCAGAAAAATCAAGGATTAGAAAAGTATACCATTGTAACATCTGAAAGAAAATGTTAATTAGAATTACTGATCATAGTCATAACTGGCATATATGCTGCAATTCAGAATGGTTCCTAAATACTTACTTTGACTAACACTTTTACAATAATCACAAATAAAAGTAATAAGTATTTATTAAATATATATAAAATATGATAAAAATTAAAACATTTAAAAAATGCTTGTATTTACAATGCTTAATATACTTCCCAGACTTAAGATTTGTTAGCTTATATATGTTTAGAGTTGTTTCATTCCTCATACAAGAAACCGAATTTTATAAAATATACTTCAGAAACTTAGAATAAAATTTATTTGCCATTTAAAAAAAAAAAAAAAATACTAATGCTTTTTGTAATATCATGTGTTTTAAATCCTAAAACTTTCATATAGGATTGGAAGATTAGAAGTTACAGCAAGAAATTTTGTTAACAGAATTTGCAAACATAATCTTGCTCAACATGTAAATACAATTTTTAATGTCAATTATTACTTGTACAGTAAATAAGTTTTTGCTGTAACTTTTTATTCCATTGAGGTTCTATTATGACATTGTAAAAAATATTAAACTCTTTTATTTTTTAAATTTTGAGAAATTTTATCAAAATATATTTTCAATGTTATAAATTATAAGTTTATGAAATTCTTTTTAAAATGAGTGATTAAACATTTTCTACATGTCATAAAATTTTGAGAGTTTCATCTTAAAACAGTTTACACACACAAACACACAGCTTACACAGTTTCCAAGTTTAGCTACTTTTCAAAATTTTAAAGAATAACTCTAATAATAAAAAACGTTATTTTCTTTATTATATTATTAAAGAAGAATCATGATTGTAAGCTTTACTGAAATCTTAAAAAGTAGTTTAAAGGGAAGTTACTAATATATATCATAAAAAAAGATGTTACACTTATCTTTTCTCTTTTGGAAAGGGGAAAACGTAAGTTCGATTTTAAAGCATATGGTTAATCTAAAGTGTAATAAAGACACACAAATAAAAATTTTACTTTTTATTAGGTGTTTCAGCAAAGCATTTCAATGAAGAAGTTTCAACAACAGTTTCACAAAATGATACTACAGGATCAGCCACTTTAATATCTGCAATAAAATATTTTGTAAAAATAAGAACTAAAGTTGCAACAAAATAATAGCATTTTTAATTATTTAAATAGTTATTTTTTACCTATTTCAGAATACATTTTTCTTAAATCATGCATCACACAATCTAAATAAAGTTCACCTGTTCCGAGAATAATATGCTCACCAGACTCTTCAATCTAAAAAAAAAAAGCCATTTTAGTATACTCTAAGAAATTAAACAATAATATATGCTTAATGTAATTAAGCATATAATATTTTGTTGAGATATATTTTAAAATAAATTTTTACTTTTAAAATAATTAAATATTTTTCAGCAAATTATATTACATGCAAATAACATCAAATTATATCAAGTTTTTATCTATTTATATTTTTCCCAGCTGTAATTGGTTTTCTTTACTTGAACATACAAATTACAACCGGGCTTTGCTTGGTTATGGAATTTTAATTTTTCAGTATAAACAAAACATATTATTTTTAATTTTATATTAAATATATATACTTAAATTTTTTTAATTGTATATAAGGTACAGAAAATATAAACCTAACAAAAATTAACATAAATTTAACAAAAAATATTTTCACTAGAGATTTAATAAAGAGCAATTACTTGAATATATAAACAATATAAATATTTTTTTATTTTAGAAATTATTTATTTTATTCTTCTGAAATGCTCTTAATTATAAAATGAATCAATCATTAAATATATGATTACTATAGTTGGTAAGCATTCATTTGGTTGCAAAACTGATATTATAAATTTAATATTTTGATGATAACAGACAAGCCATTTGGTATTAACCAGATATTATAATCATAGTTTCATATAATTTTCTCAGTTATTCACTAAAGTACATATAATATTATGTATATGAAATTGAAAAGTATAAATATAAGAAATTTAATAAGAGTAAAAAAATCTAAATACATTAGCACTATAACATATTTTTTACACATCATAAAAAAATTATGATTTATTGCACATAACACAAAAATTGAGGAAAAGCAATTTATTGAAATTAATATCGTTTATGGTCCATTTGCAGCATAATATTATAAACAGTGTGGCATTTTTCAATTGATTTCACTGTATTATGTAAGTTGCATTCAAAACACATTGAAACTTTAAAGCTTAAAGAAAATGGCTTCATAATAAATACTCTAAACATGATTAATTCCACTAAATTTTTTAGACTAATGTTTTCGCTATTAGAATTCACATTAAAAGTGAAAAACACACTTTTAAATTGACAATGATAAATTAGTAATACTAAACGAATCAACAGAAAAATTCACATAATTTTCTTTTACAAATCTTGGTGTAAAAAATTACACATTCATCATGACTTTTTTGTTGAATTTTACAAAAGTAAAAATAAAATGAAATAATGCCCTTTTTAGTTTAGTTTTAAATTTACATAAAAGACAAGGTATATGAAAACATTACTACTCCATTCATAATTTTCTTTATATTTTTAGAGATGATATAAATGCTCTTAATAACAATGATTGATAAATAATTTTGATGTAAATAATTCTTTATTTATTTACAGTAAATGTTCCATGTAAAATACACAAAAATCCTTCTAAAAATCCTGATTAGCATTTAAAACATTTATGTAACTCCTAATTGCAGACAAATTTATCATAAATGACATCACATAATACATTATAACAATACACAGAAACCTTAGACAATATAACTAAATTCACAATCACCAAACACCATATAATTTATAATCACAACCAGATAATAAGGTCAATATCTGAATTTGTACATTCTTTACACCACACATACAGATAAATTTGCAAATTTATCACATGTATAAAACCTTAACAGAGTGACTAGGTTTTGGAAAAAATGAGTTCATACTCATAAAGCAGAATTTTTCCTTTAGTTTCTACCTATAAATTTTACCAGGTTTTTTTGATTGTTTTAAAAAATACAATTTTGTATTTTGATGCATAAATCAAAGAACTAAAATTCTAATAATAGCATACTTTTATTTTACCTTTAATGTTAAATATATATTAAAACTTAGTTCAGTGGTTCTACAACCCCATTGAGGGCCAAGGCCTAAAGTGCCGTTAACTGTTTTCATGACAAAGAATACTAGGGTATGATGCATGAGTCACATTTATGTAGTCAGGTTAAAGTGAAACTCTCAGCATTTAATTACCAAGCTTGATCCTCAATTTTATAGACCCACTGCAGTGATGAAAGGCTGAATTAGTCTTGTCTAGCCTGAGGACCGAACTTCAGACCCAAATCTTGAGAATATGAAGCGATACTATTAAGCCACAAGTCTACTAAATGTTAAACATAATGTGAAGTTAAATGTAAAGAATATACTTAAACACAATTTCAAGAATACTCATTTAAAATGATTGCTGTAATTTAAAGGATCTTAAAAATTATATTATTTATACTGCTTAGTGATATTAAATTTAGTTGTTTCTTTTTAATTCAATTTTATTTTATACTTGTCCAAAATTTAAATATGGAGTACATTCATTTTTATCTAAAGAAGTAAACATTTGTTAGCTTAAAAGTGAAATAACAATCTAAAATAGGATGTCGTTAAGTATCCAAAACTATAAAGTAAATTTTGATTTGTATTTTTAAGTAACATAGCGACACATTCTGCAAGCCCTATTAAATTTTTGTTGGCAATAGACTTAATTTTGCACGCTTTTCAAACTTTAGCTAAAACTTAGCTTTTTTTTTTCTACAAAAATTTATTAGATAGTGAAGCAAAATTATAAGCTTAAATGTTATTACATAAAAAAATTGAAATTGGCCAGAAAAATATCTTTTTTTTTTTTTTTTTTTTTTTTTTTTAAATGTACAAATGATTTTTTTTAAATAATGCTTAAAAATCAGGTATTAACTGATAAGTGACACATTTAACAATAACATGTGATATCTAAAAGCAATATCACTTTTATCATGTTTAAAATTTAAGCAACTAAATCTGGAGTTTAAAAATTAAAATTAAAGTTCACAAATTTCGAAAAAACAATCAAAGGTTTTGATTGGTTTGGTTTGTCACTCAAGTCATTTTTCGCACGCAAAAGCTAGTTAGGCCTCACAAATTTTGAAATGTCGATAAAAATATGCATTTTTTCCAGCAATCAGTTTAATGCTTTATCATATTATTATTAAAGATATTTTTTTGCTTTTACATTATTTTTTTTTACAAAAATTTGTTTATTATAAAATTTTTAAATTATTAATTTGTTTTCAGAAAAAGCTATTTCATAATCTTAACCTTAGCTTATCTCAGAATGGCAGTTTGTAGAAACATTTTAATTTATCAACCAAAAATTTTCAATTCTAATATGATAGCATATTATCTAATTTTCTTTCTGTTACCCTCAAGTTACACTTAAAAGTGCTTGACAAATAAAAACATCATCTACATTTTATAATTTCCATATGAATAAAAAAATGATAAACAAGGTGCTTAAGTATTTTAAGAAGGCAAATCAAATTAAGTAATCAGAAATCTTAATTGATTTTTTAAATTTCTGACATAAAATCAGTTCACCTGCAACATAATTATTTTCAGAAGATATATTTTTTTGTATTATTTTTTGTTATTGTTTCCTCATTTATTAAAACATGCACTTAATAGTAAAAAAAATTTTTTACTATATTAAAAATAAAAGACTTATTTTCTTGTTAATTACAAGGAATGAAAGACACTTTATTGAAATTCAAAATAATAGAATAAAATATGTGTCAATTAAATCCCAACTTGATTTCAAAAAATTCAAAATACCTAAAAATTTCATTAAAATTAATAAAATCAATAAATCTTTGTTTATACTTAGGATAATAATTTATTAAGGAAAATTTATTAACAATATAACTAATTTTTGTGATTATTAATTACTTAGTAAATTTAGCAATTGCTGTTACATTTTTAAAAAATATGTTAATCCATCCTATAATAATGGATTAACATATTTTTTAAAAATGCAATAGCAATTGCTGAGTTATGAATTTATACACAAATGTGGCTATTCAATTAACAATACTAAAATACAAAGAACTTGCACAATAAACCAACAAATAAAAATGTAAAAAAATGAAAAGATTTCTAAATGAATTCTACTGACTGAAGTCTAATTAACCCAATAGGTACTTATTAAAGAAACATCTTTATACTCTTAAATTATCCTCTTCAGATTCAATGAGTAAGAATAATTATTTTTAAAAAACTAATGGAGACAATAAAGATATAGTTCTGACTTAATGTAAATAATGTGTAAGTTATCGGCAAATTTGCACATGAATGTGTCTCAGATGAGGGCTCTTGTATCTTACATTATTTTATTTCAAATGTCCATCTTAGATCCATTCCAGTAAAAATAGATTAATTAAAACATTAAATTTATTTACCACAAATGGCACAGAGATAATCTTTTATCTGTTTTTCCACAAAAAAAAGCTGTTTATTAAGGGAATGATGGATAACAATATAAATATTTTTAATTTTTATAATTTTTAATATTATATAATGTATAGAATATACATGTATACACACACTTCTCAGAATATTACAAAATCTTTAGCTGTTAGAAAGCTAGAAAAATACACAACCATTTTGTAATTATTTAAAAAAAAAAAAAAAAGAGTTTATTTCTTATTTAAACTGTTCAGAAAGATAACATATTTCTTCAGAAATGATTTAAAACAATAATAAATTTTGTCTAATAGAAATCTATCTTTAAGTTAATTCACCGATGCTAACAAGTGATACTTGAATCTCTTCATAAAGTTAAACTTTAACTGTCTCTAAAAAGTTAAAATTTAAGGTAAATTTTTATGTAACATTTTACTAAAATGCTTAAATCCATTTTTTCCTTACATATACACATCATATTTTAAATAAATAGCAATCAGCAATTAAACTATTATAAATAAATTTATATACCTTCGTGCTTAAAAGAGGATAAGACTTATTCACTTTTCTCAATCCACCTAACATTTTCGGTAATTCTGAAGGATTTACTGGTTCTACAGCTATTTTGATGACAGAGTTTGTATTAAATTTCAGAGGTCGAAAAATAAAAAGTTCAGATGTTTCATTTACATCTACTATTGTAGCTGTTTTAACAATTGGTTGATCAATTCCTTCAATAAGAACCCAATTGCCAGCAGGTACTCTGTTAACTTCTATTTTATATCTACAAGGAAATAAGTTATCCTTATATTATTCAATGAAAATAATAGTAGAAAAAGTTAAATTATTACTTCAACAATAGTTCACTGTTCTCAATCACAAGCAAAATAAAATATTTAAAACTAACAACAATAAAAATGTTCAAAGGCATTTTATTTAAATCAAAATAATTGAACCTGGCTTCAGAAATCCAAAGACGGCCAACTGTCATTACTCGTGAATCTTCTTCATCAGTAGAAGTATAAGTTTCGCCTAAAATACGAACATCTTGATTTGCATGTAAAGTTCCACTCATAATTCTACCAAATACATGAAAACTAGTAGCATCTTGAGTAGAGTATTGCTTAGTTGTGTGTACCATCAAAGGACCCTAAAAGAAAATATTCATTAATAAAATTGTGAATATATATACATATATATTATATATACATTCAAACAAAATTTACAAAATAATTGAATAAAATGAGCATTATTTGTGAATTACATACTTCAGGATCACACTCAGCCATAACATCAGCCAATTCAGTACCAGATGGACCAGTATAAATATGTTCAATCTTTCGTTTTGCGTTTGCCAATGGAGCAGGAACATGGTGAACACACATGTCAACAAAACCTAAAAATTTTATGTATAAGAATATATCACTTCATTATATAAGTAAAAAAATTATATTAATTTTTAATTGCTTAACATAAATAGTAATTTAACATGTTCTATAAATAAAGGTTTAATTAAAATTATTAAAAAGAATATAATTGCATTTTTTTAATTCAATGAAATGAATAATAATTTACTATATAAAATAAAGTATAAAATATTTTATGTGATATGATTTTTGTTATTTGATAAAAGCAAATTATAAGACTATTATGAAAGCAATTAGTTTTACAGTTTTGAACAAAAAAAAAGCTTAAATAGCCAATAAATGAATAGAATAACCATTGATTCTCTAATTAAACACTCTGTTTGCTAATAACAAGCTATAATAACTTCCTTCTGGGTGATTACACCGGTAGTGGAATCTATATTAAGAAACTGGGAGATAACTTGTCCTTTTCCCTTTGTAACCCTGACTTTTCATCAGACTTCAAATGTGAGTTAATTGCAATTGAGCATAGCCTTGAAGCTAATCTCAATGAAAATGACTTCGGAGACCTCTAGATCCTTTCGGACTGTTGCTCCTCTCTACAACACCTTTACATCTGGTTCACAGATGGAGATAAAACAAGTATTTCCATTTTTCAGAAGATCAGGTTTATCTCTGAGTCCCACGATGCTCATTTTCAGTGGATCCCCTCACATGTCAACATATTTGGCAATAAGCGCGCAGATAGTTTGGCCATAGAGGGCTACAGTAACTTTAATTCATCTTCCTCGGCCCTTACCTATCTTGAACATCAATCTATTGTCAATGGTGAAATTTCAAAAGAGTGGAAGATCCCTCCCTGCCACCACTGGTATGCGGGAAAGAGCCAGGCTCTTTCTTCAATCTTAAGTGTAGTAGAACCTCACAAACTACTATTTCAAGGTTAACAAGCGGCCACATTAAAAACATTACTTTTGTTGAGAATTGTAAGATTTATGCCATTTGCTCAAGATGTCATGCTCAGCAGGCTTTGACTGCTTGAAGATCTCAAGAGATGAGATTTACTCTTCCCTCCATCTTGTTCTTGACTACCTTTGGGTCAGCGGTCTTTTGGATCTTGTCTGACATCGTCAGACAGCAGGAGGATTAAAAGCAACAACATAGTTTCCTTAATATTATTAAAAAATTAGATTTCTGACAACTTTACAAAAATATGTTTATGAATAAAATAAATTCTGATACACTGTCATGTGCATGTAAAAATTTTCTATTTATATTTGTATTTATATAAAACATAATAAAATTTATATGATTAGTCTTTGACTGCCAACAATATTGATATCAAAATTTTTATAAATCTCCTAATTAATATAAAAAATTATACATGATAACTTTGATTTATTAAATATTTTCTTGAAAACAAAATAGATTGTCATCATAAAAATATGTATAAGTTGAAATAATTTATTAAATCCCTAAAAATGTTCTCTTGGAAGAAAAACCCTAAAAAGAACAAATACTGACATTTCAAAATAAATTACTAAAATATTTAGTAGAATTTATATAGCATAAAACAAAACAATAAGAAAAATGAAATAATTAATAACAATTTTAATTATTATGCAAATGTTTAAAAAATTATGCATAACAATAACAAAACTTACCATTAAAATCACCCACAAATTTAGAGCATATTAAACGAAGTAGTGGTCTAACATTGAGTTTCATTTCCGATTTGGTAAGTTTTATAGCTAACTCATCTAATAATTGAGGCAAAGAAGTATCAACATCACCTACCACCTACAGAATAGAAAAAAAACAATTTTCATAAAATATAAAATGCATTTCTTCAATAAATTGTAAAAATTTAAGTAAACACTAAAATCAAATACAGTAGAATATTTATCAATAAGGAAAAAAGAAATTACTCTTGATAACTCTTGAAAAAAACTAGGAACTTTTACATTCATATTGATTATTTTTAAAATCAAATTTAAAAAATATCTCCAATTTTTAAAGGAAACTTTTTTGAAGCTGAAAACTGAAAAGTTCTTTAATTTAGTGTGAATAAGAAAATTGAGTAATATTTTAAGATATTAAAAAATTAACTATACCTGAGCAAATAATTTATACAATGGCTCCAAAATAAATTCAACAAAACTTCTCTGTACTGAGCTATGTGGAGCTTTTTTAGTGAATTTTCGTCTATTGAAAAAGAAAACAAGGACATAAAAATTTGAGTACTTAAAAATTACATATTTTATATAATTCTAGCATTTAAAAAATTAATTATAAAAAATTTATTAATTCTAGCATTAAAAAAAATTAAAAAGCTCATTTTTTTAAAAAAGGATACATAATTTTGTCTTGTTTAAAATGATAAAATTAAACATTTTAAACAAGACAAAATTATGTAATTTATTAAATTTAACTTAAAAAATAACTCTGCATTTCAATTGTTTTACTTAATTTTTAAATATTTTTAAGAATATAATGAAATATATAAAGATAAATAAATCTCAATCATAATGTATTTATTGTGCAAATTATAAAATAAATCAGATAAAATTTCCATCAATTTACTTTTATGATCTAAACTTTTTATACATACGTTTTATTATTGAAATATATATCACCCCACAAACGTTTTGCAAAATCTGGAACACTTATTCCACCATATGTTTGAGCATACATGTGTGCAAATGACCTCAAAGTAAAGCATAAGCTATACTGTGAACTGGCAAAACAAACATTGCCCAAAAGAGGTGACACAGATATTGGATCATTATCATCAGAGTAAATACTGAAAAAAAAGACAATGAAAAGTATTTAATTAATCCAAAGTAGTTAACATAAATATAAATAAAAATTAGAATTTATACAGATAATTATAATAAATTTTAATTTCAGAATATATTAAGTTATAATTTTTATAAGACTTGCAACAATAAAACAAAGTTTATAAATGAGATCAAAAATATTTAACTCATTTCAAATTTATTAGGCACAATTTTTGGTCACCTAAACAAAAGAATATACGTTTTTCAAACAAAGTACTATAAAAGGAATTTTGAAAATTTCCCTTAATAAAAATGTCTCATTAGTCATCCCTTTCATTTACATGACAGTTAAATATTTTATAAGTACAAAGCTAACCAAACATAAAAAGAATATAAATAATAAAAGGAATTACTCTATTAATCAAATAAAAGGACAAAACTGAACAGGTAGATAATGCCGAGAACTTTATATTATGCAAAAAAGCTCATGTTACATTAATAAATGCAAAAATAAGAAATAATTATTACTCTAAAAAAAAGCTGTTTTGATGTTTCAAAGACTAAGCACTTGAGTAAATATTTTTATTAAAAGTATTAAATAATAAATAATTAGCAATCAAAAGGAAATATAATTGCTAAAATATTTAATTAATGATGTGCCTATTCATGTGCAATTTAAGGCAGAAATAAACACAAAATTGATCAACAAAATTGTTTATAAGGAAAAATTGTAAGCTATATTATCAATAAATTAAGAAATATAGCAAAAAAAATCATCAGAATATATTGCTTTACTATGTTATCTAAAAGAGGATAGTGTAATTGTCATAGTTATGACACTATATTAATGATATAGCAAACACAGATGACCACAAATCAGTGAGCAAAATTATGTTTTTAAGGACAAAATAAAAACTATACTACTAAGTAATGAAAAATAGCAGCAGTGATTTTGAATTAAAAAAGGATTTTGAACCACTATAAACATCTAAGCCTGAGATGGAACTCAAACCTATAAACTGCTGGACTGAAGGATAAAGCCTCACTATTTAGTTTCCAGCTCAGCATACACACACATGTGGTTTAAAGAAAGATTTTAATTTTTTCGCAATAGCAATATATATTTTTCTGGTTCCAAAAATAATTAAATAAAATAATTATAACAAAGAAATATTTATTACATGTTAAACATTATAAAAATTTCTTCATTTACTATGATGGAAAGTAAAAAAAATTATCATTGAGCTAATAATTACAAGCACTTAATCATAAGGAATCAGAGATACATATAAAACAAGCTGAAAATGTTTTACTACAATTTTGTTAATTTATGCAGTAATAAGTTACAGTAAATATGTTAAATTTATTTATTTAATTTTTGTAATCTATAAAATATTGAAACGAAACTTATTTAATTCTATTGAAATGAAATTCAATAGAATTAAATAAAAAGTGTGAAGGATTCTTTCTATTTCAAATTTAATATAGGATTCAATAAATTACATTATACATTTTTTATGAGAAAAACAATCTCAAGTCCAAAAATTTAATAACTTAGTCAATTTCAGTTAATTAACAATGTCTTTTCTGTCTTCAGTTTGATAGGAGACCCAACTATTGTATTTTCCTGTATATAATCTGCAAGGATCTTTTCTTAAGGTAAAAGAAAAAAGCATCACACAGTCCACAGCGACGTATAATCTGTGGCAATCTTTTCAGCTAATAGTTGAAAACATACACTGCTGATGATAAAGGTGTCAAATAAAAAAAATACACAGTATCATTGAAAATATAATAAATTGCACATAAAAAACACATTTATTAGAAAAAATATTTGTTTGGATCCACTTCAACGCAAAGTGTGATAAACTGAGAAGAAGGCACAGATCAAGAGTGATCATTCTGAGGAAATTCTAGTAAAACTTATTGATTTTTAGTTTCATATATAACGTTAAAACGAAATTAAGGATATTTTAAAAATAAATTACATTTGTTTTTCATAATAATTAAGTGAAAAAATGAATTATTTTTTAATTGTGAAATGGATCCAGTTTTCTTTAGTACTACGCATGCTTTGTTTTTAACTTCACATAAACATGTTTACTGTCATATTATTTAGTTGCCTTCGCTATTAAAAATTAAAAATTTGCAGCATAACTAAAGGCTTTCACTTCCATATGAAGATATATGGATTTGAATATTTTCAGAAAGATCCAACACATGTAAAGACAAAATATGAAATGTTAGGGAATTGAATTTGCAATCTTTCCTAGGAACCAAATTCGTTCTCAAACATAATTGGACAAAGTTGATTGAAACCGAAATAAATCTGCTGCATCATGGCGGCACCTATAATTTATTTTATAAAACATAAACAGCATTTTTCTTTCAAAACTTTCTAGTAGGCTTTTCTGGTGGAGAATGTATATTGTCAGATAACTCACATCAGCATATTATAAGCATAAGGAAATTAAAAACTTTTTTAACACATAATACGCGGATTATATACAAGAAAATATGGTACTTGTCCTTAAAAATTATTATTCTACAAATAAGTTTTAAGGCAAATGATTATTATTAAATATTTTCCTTTTTTATTTGACAACTTTTCATTTCTAAGATAAAATTATAATGTATTTATATAAATTTATTTTATATAAAATGGTTTATTTAAATCAATAATAATTAATCAAAGGATGATAAAATTAAGAATCTTTCACAAACTAAACGAAGGATTCTCATAAGGAAAAGAAAGATCTTCATAGGATACTTTAAAAGGCCATACAGCATTTTGAACATTAATCATAGTTTCATAATCAACTTATGATTTATCATAATGAAAAAAAACAATTTAAGAAATAATTTAAAATCTTTAAAAATTATCAAGAACCAAAACTAATTGTCAGTAACATAAATGGGATTTAGCTTGATTAAGTTACCATCAATGAGAGCACCCTTGAAAAAATACGCAGGCTACAATGAATGTAATAATATATATATATATATATATATATATATATATATATA
>JAPDSC010080366.1:137741-150982 GCA_026290005.1 Latrodectus geometricus
ATATATATATATATATATATATATATATATATATATATTGATAAATTTACTTTCAATTTATAACTCTACAAATACCTTAACAAGCCATTTATTTCTTCAATTATGTGTCTTAATTTATAATAAGCATCTTGAGGAGGTAATTTTAATTCTAGCATGAGTCTGTCAATTTTGTTGATGCAAATACAAATAGCAAGTTTTTCTTGAACAGCATGTTTCAACAATCTCTCAGTATTAAGCATCACCTAATATAAGTAAGGAAGAAAACATATTATATACATATATATATTATTATTAATCATATGAAAAATGTTATTCATTAAACAGTCTTATCTCAGATAATAAGAACATATTATTTGTAATACTTACACCTTCAGCAGCATCTACAAAAATTATCACACCATCACAAAGCCGAATAGCAGCAGTCACTTCATCAGAAAAATTAACATGCCCTAAAATGAAATAGAAGATATATATAAAATATTAAAATCAAAATTTCTTACATCAAACATATAAAGCTCAATATATCATCCAAATTTAAATTTATAAGGAAAAATGATTTAATAATATTTGAAATGATTCAATTATAAATTTAGATACAGCCATTTAATGCATCCATCTTCTAAATCCATTTCATTTTAAAAAATTAAATAATATTTTTTTTTAAAAATTCTTTTAATTTTAAATAAATTTTATACTGATAAGGATAAATATAACTTAATAATTGAATTTGATAAGATTAAATGTATACTGCTAATAATTCCTTTTTAAAGAAAAACAATACAATTTAATATAAATGTTTCCCTCTTTTTTCCTTTTTTTTGCAAATAAAAGAAATAATGAGCTATTCTTAATATATGTATTAAAAACTTACGTTCTAAATTAAATTTTATGGAAATAAGTCATAATATTACAATTATAAATACAATTAATACTTTATAAATCACATATAATTCAGATAAATTTAATTTGTTGCACTTCTGCATCAGAGGTCTTATCCACAACACAAAGTACTACAAAGTTTCAACAAATTACAAAACATATTTTTCAGGCCTATTATTTAAAAGTAATGTGTTATGATTAATTTATATTTCTTTCAAAAAACAAAGTGTATTTATTATTAACAATCCCGTTTTACACAAAACATAAATAATAAATTGATAGGAGAGTTTATGACAAAAGAAAGAACCAAAAAGTAGAAAAAATAGACCAAATAATGTCTTAGAAACATTTTAAAGTCTCTATCATTTAGGTTTGAAAATGTAAATAAAATTATAAACCAAAGAATGAACATAATCACGAACAAAGTTGAGATGACAAAGCATGGTTGGATGGCATTTTCATCATAACTTAGTTCAATAAAACTGACACTGACAGGAATCAGAAGTTAATAAAGCAATTTTTGAAACTTTTAAGATAAGGCTTAAGCAGAACAAAAGTTATTAGTTTGATTTTAAGCAAAAAGAGAAAACAGCAATTAGTAATTCATTCTCTCATACATTATACATGTATAAATCTTGTTCCGGTGGCCAAGTTTATAATGAAATGTAACTGAGCTTTATGGAAATAAATATACCTGTATTAAAAATATTTTTAACCTAATATGTATTTTAATACATTTATTCTTTTCATTGAATAATTTAGCTTATGATTAATCTTTCAAGTTTTGAATATAAAAAGGGGTCTGTGGGTGAAGAAAGTTTGGAAACTACTGATCTAGTGTTTCTCTTATTAGTAAATATAGGTGTTGCAAATGAAAGCAATTATAAACATGATAGTTTCAAATGCATAGTAGTTAGTTTCCTAAAGAAAATAGATTAAGGAAACGATTGTATAGTGTTGTTGAAAGTTTTCTAAGAGAGAAGAAAATGAAAATGTCAATAATTAATATATCAATGAATAAATATAATTGATTTCAAGAAAAAACAAAATAGCCTATCATGGAAAGGAATGTAAGTCTTAGAAAATTAACAGAATGAATTAAGGGTAATAAGAAATAGCTTAAATTTATTTATCTTGCAAAAAAATAAATAAAAATGAAAATGTAAAAAATTTTAAGACTTTATGTATTTATGGCATGGAATAATTTAACTTTACTAGAAAAAATAAAAATTTTTTGAATGAAAGACTTGAACAAATTAATTTTTAGATGGTTTAATATAAGAAAGGTATAAAAATTACTTACTTTTACATAATGAAAGTAAAACTTAAATTTCTCAGTTTTGTTTAATACGATAGAAAATAAAAATAATGTGTGAAAATAGTTTACATAATTGCACAACAGTTTATGAAAAATTTCACTTCACAATAAAGATTTCCTGCTAAGCAGATGATACTTAAAAAATATGATCTTGAAGTGCAACTTTAGAAATTACAATTTCATTTACATTTACAAAAAAAAAAAAAAAAATTTAGATGAGAATGATGTAAAACTGCCTGAGAAATGTTTGACAGAAGTGTCCTGATTATTTAAAATAATCTTGAAAGTTTTTACTATAAAGATAATCTTACCACAAGAATATCTGGTTGTTTCATAAAATTACAAATGGCATAAATAAATCAAAGAACTGATAATATTAAGTACATTTCTTAAGTTTTCATAACATAATTATGAGATACAATGATAAACAAATTCAGATTTGTTGATTAAAAAACTTTTAATATAACATTTAACTTGGCTTATTTACCTGGTGTATCAAATACATTCATGAGAAAAGATTTCCCTTTTAAATCTGGAAGTACAAAGGTAACTGGAGTAGCTTTAATACTAACACCTCTCTATTTAAATTAAAACATAATTATAGACCATTTATAATTTTTCAACAATTTTAAGAGAATAAAAACAGTGAATGTTACACAAAAATTATTACCTCTTGTTCAGTGTACAATGTATCTGTATAACGAAGCTAAAAATAAATGAAGTTCTTAAAATACAAAACATAATTACTAAATTGCACAAATGAATGTCAAAAAAATTAGTTAACATATAAAATTAAAATTAATTCAGCATCAATTTGGAAAGGAAAATAAAAATTTACTCTGAAACTTTTACAAATTAAAATCAATTTCTTCAGTGTTTAAAAATGTTCTAGATATTGTTTTTTAAATTAGAATCAATCAATAAATAAATAAATAAATTTAGCAATGACTATTTTACACTACCCTGTTTTATTAGGAAAAATAGATAAAATTGTTCTTATAAATTATACTTACATTGGATCCTTCTCGGGCTTTTAAGTCAGGATGAGTTTGTTCAATCAAACAATCAACAAATGATGTCTGCAAAGTTAGTTATTAAATTATGAAAATATGTAACAAAAATTGGATCTATAACAAATTATAATATTTTCAACAATTTTTGACATAAAAAAAGCACAAAAAAAATATTAAAATAAATTATTAAATTTTAATACTTGATAATAGCATTATACCTGGCAATTAAATAAAAGAACCAATATAAAATTATAAATTTGTAAAAACTTCAAATTACTCAATTAACAAAAAAGAAAATATGGAAGCTTTTTTACTATTTAGACTTTTCTTTTTATAGATTATCAATAAAAATATTTTTGATAATCTAATAAATAAAACTTGATATGATCTAAATTCAGGCACAGAATTTCATTTTTACTCAAAGTACTATATTCGGTTGTTTATGGAAGAATAATGTATAATTGTCATTGAAGAATGAATATATTTAAAAACTTTGATTTTCAAACTGGCAAATCAATATTTTTCTTCAATTTCACCCATGTTCCCACTATCTTATTCCATTGCTTTTGTCATTGTTTTAAGTCCATTTATTACTTATGTATCATTTTTCTATATGCATTTCTTGTTGCATAAAATTTAATGAAAATTTTGGTTATTATACATTCAGAAAAATGTTTAAAGTATATATAAGAAAATTTTAATTAATACATAAAATTAATGCTCTTTTTAAAATACAATTAAAAAGTTTTTAAATATATTCATTCTTCAATAACAATTATACATTATTCTTCCATAAACAACAGAATATAGTAATAAATCTTACTACTTTGAGTAAAAATAAAATAATGTGCCTGAATTTAGATCATATCATGTTTTATTTTCTATTTAGCCAGTGATTTTCTTACTATTTTTAAAATCCAGTTGAATGATTAAAATTATTTTATGATATTTTAAAATCTCTTCAGCCATTATAAATATATCCTGGAAGGAATATCTCCCAAGGGTCAATCAGAAGTTAGCAGTTAAAATACCCACAGTTGCTTATAAAAATAATTTTGTTTAGATTTCTTCCAAAAAATTAGTAGGTGTTCATCAGACAACATAAAAAATTTCTGATCAAATATACAATTTCATTTTGGCATTTTATAACATTTCCATCACAATGTTAATATCTGTTATATATTAAATCTGAAGCACACCAAATAGCATATGTCCAAAATATACAAATCAATGAAATGAAATAGAAATTCATTTCAATTTCACTTATCTATTACTGTTACACATTCAGAGGGCCTGGTTGTCAATTTTAACCACAAATTAATCTAAGTTATAAATATGATTTTATTTTTGTTTAGCTATTTAGTAATAAAATATATAATATGATAATAGATAGTTTATAAAACTTAATATCCATGGCTTTTAAAAGCATTCATATTTAAACAATCTTAACAATACTCAAAAAACTAAAATATTTAACAAAAATATGTTTATTTTTAAATTTAATAAAAGAATTTAAATTTTTTATTTATATGTTATTTTTCTATATTAGCAAAATATAAAAATTTAAATATTAAATATAAAAATTTAAACATGTGTCATCAAATAACAAACAAGGGAATTTAATTTATTTACTGTATATTATAAATAAATATCCTTCTAACTACTTTATATAAAAGCTTAAAAATAATAAAAAGAAATATTGTCGTTAATAAATAATAAATTACACATTAAAAAACACCATTAAATAAATAAATATAAGAATTACTGAAAATTTAAGAATACTATCAAGATAATTAACTGTCATTTTATTTATTTACAAGTTGCATTGTGCTCTATTTTTAATAAAAATATCTGGTTTTTTATTAAATGAAAAATTGTACAAACTTTTCCATGATGCAGATGACCCACTAAAGCAACATTACGAATTAAATCTGTATTATCCATCAAATCAGCTAAAAATCTGAAAACAAATAATATAAGTAACAATCAAAAGAATATCAATATTACATTACTTAATGCAAGATAGTGAATAATTGAGAATAATTGCTAAAAATGAAAATCTCAATGTTTTAACTGAGCAGTAAAGATAATTAATGATTTTAATTTCACTTAATATCATAACAAATTAAATATTGGAAGAATTAGAATTAATATTTTACCGTAAATCAGACTCAATATTTTACAACTAAAAACTAAGTGGCATGCCAATGACTATGGAGCCAAGACCTACAGCATACATATTTGCTTCTTAACAGTAGGACTTGGGGTGCAAATCATATAGTCTCAGTTAGGTGGTTAACCTAATGCAAAACATTTAGTATTTAGTTCCCAAACATGTTGGCACTCAGCTTTATTGATCTACTAAAGTAATAAAAGGCTAAATCAAACTTGCCCAGCATGAGGATCAAATCTCAGACCTGTGGCTTAAATGGGCTATCACTATTTCACTGGGCTTTAATTTACAATTACTCAGCAATATTGAAAACTTTTAAGCCAATTAGCACTTTTATTAAGTAAAAAATAAAATTACCTAAAAATTAATATTTAATTATATTAGGAAATAATTGATATAAAATACAGCAATTTCTTAAATTATTCAAGCCAAATATCCACCAGCTCTCATAGGATTTTATCAATATAAATACCATTACAAAAAATTCAGGTCAAATATTTTTTCAATTTCAATATTAACTGCTTAAAATATATAAACAAAAGAAGTTCCTCATCCACTTACTCTAAGTTATATTTTGTAGTTGGTAAATCCTGTTCTACATATGAAAACTTTTTCTTTTTTACAGGTGCTATAATTGGTTCTGAAAATAAAAATCAGAAATGTCATACAAATCAAGCAAATATGTTATTTAAATTATTTAAAGAAATATAGCTAGAGATAGAAATTCACATATGTCAGTATTAAAACTGTTTGGAAAACAAGGTATAAGTTACACAGATTTCTTCACATAAATGAAGTATAGTTTGAGTAATTTTGCATCAATATTTTTTATGTAAAAATATAAAAACTATTAAATTTCAACAACTCTAAAAATAGAAAACTTAATCAACTGCATCTGATTGTGACTACATTTATTTATATTCATCATTAATTTGTAAATCAAACTTATTTAAAAATAAGAAAATATCAAAAAATATGCATACCAGTTAATGCTTGTGTATCTTCTTCTTGAACAATGGTTTCAACATCTGGTCCATACACTTCTTCAGCAGAAGGATAATATTTTTTATCTTCATGCAAAACAATTTGCATTTGAGGTATTTCATCTTCATCATGGCCTTCATCCATTGCTTCATCCTGCACAAACCACAGAATATTTAAAAATGACATAGAAATTATGACAAATTCAGTAATATTCTGCACAAAAAATATCTTTGAACTTTAAATCTAAAAATTTTTAAATTATGGGCTTTTATTTTTACAATATTTATTGCTTCACAATACTTAATAAACTGTGTTAAAAGACTCATAAAGAATGTCTTCCCATTAAAATATTTCTCTTCACTTTTGTTGACTTTGCATCTTAATTCTCATTTTAGATAATTCTTTTAATGAAAGCATACAATAATGATGATACAGAAATAATTTTAAATCCTTTTCAATTTCAAACAAATACTTAAATATTCATTTTTGTATTAGATATTTTAAATTTTCAAAGTTCAAGAGATTTTGTGTGTGATTAAGAAATTAAATGATTTAATGATATGAGTAATTATTACAAAATTAAAAAGCTAAAGGAAAATCAATGCAATATAAGTCCTTATTTTACCAGGAACAAAAATCATACAGCAGATGTTTGATATTAAATAACTTATTGTTAAGATTTTAAATAAGCAAATCTAATCCAATTAATAAAAAGGAATCTAGTTAATATCTAGAATAAAAAAATTGCAAAATAATATTTTGAAAAAATCACAAACTAGAACACACACAGATTGGTTAATGCTTATCACTCACCATTGGTATTAAGTACAAAACAGGAAATGATTCTAACCCCCATGTGTGATAGCAGTTCCTCCAAAGTATTAAACACAATTTGCAAACAGGCACATCAAATAACCCTGGCTTTTTGAAAACATACGGCTCAAAAGTTCAATGTTCTACAGTCAACTGGTTCCAAACAAACACATTTCAAATTATTTGAATCTCTCTTAAAAAATAATGTTCACCAGTCTATACTGAAAATTCTAATCCAATACCTTTTACCATCTTTCTTATCATAGTATGATTTCATACTCATAAAAAAATTGGTTTTCACTAGCCAAAAATTTATGCAAGTGGGAAAAACAAAATGACTTTCCGAACAACCCAAGATGGAAAACAAACTTACAGATTGTAGAAAGGAAGGCCCAATCAACTATTCAATTGCCAGCTGAAATGGAACAACTTTGATATACCCCCCCCCCCCAAAAAAAATTACATGCCAAATCTGGCACTCCCTACAGACTTTATAGGGTTGGCGTTTCTTATTTTGGTGTTGCTAATTTATTTTGATGTTGATAATTAAAAGCTGAAAAAAACATTTCAGCCTTTAGGTTTTTGCTGTTGCCAAATTTAGTATTTTCTTGTATTTTGTACCATTTTTTGAGTTTTTATGTTAAAGTTTTTTTATGTATTAATTATTTGTATTTAGCGAGAATCCATCTTAGCGAGAAAACAAAGGCGCTAAAAACAGGTATTTTGCATGGCGAGAAAAAAAAGTCGCCAAATTTCCGATTTGGGGGGGTATATCAAAGTAGTTCCACTGAAACAAGAAAATGTGGTAATAAAACTTACAAAACATTGAACTGAAGACTTAAACAATCTGGCATGTCAGTGATACAATTTTGATAAATGATCAAATAAAATGAACACGAAAGGTTTCAAATTTCTAGTAAGTCTTTCAAAAGATAATGAGTAAATGACAGGCTGTTTTTTTGATTTGACTAAATGAGCATCAATGTCACCAAATGAATAGCACAGTATATGACAAACATGAAACAAAAAAATTCATATCAATGATTTCTTAACATGGGTCAAATATTTCAAGTCTTTAGATAAGTAAACCATTAAAAATTATGGGAAAAATGATTAAATATTTGCAAATAATGGTTAATTCCCAGTGAACGGTATGCTCCTTGTACGGTACGCATATATACAATTATAATTAATTGTATATAATATTGTGTTTTTTGTATAAATATATTTTTTGTATAAAATAATATAATTTTATATTATATAATTACATTAATTGTATAATTATATTAGTTGCATAAAAATAGCGTACTGTACACTGGGATACAGCCCAAATAATCTATGAATTATTAACATATTTACAAAATTACAAGTCCATTAAAATAGCCTAAATAAATTTCTATTTGTCACAAAAACACTCCGCAGGATACAAATCATAAAAGGGAAATAAGATGGAATAAAAACAGTCGTCAGATTTAGCAATTACTCCGATTACGGAAAATTACTCAAATTGCATTCTTCTTTCAAATGCTTAATCTATATCCAATTTACACAGTTTGTACCTCATTGTATTCAATGGCTTCTGGTTCTTGCCTTTCATAACTTTCTTCTTCCTCTTCAGAATCGGAATCAAGTTGAGGACCAATATAATTTCCAAATTCGTCATAATGATCAGCATCCATGATGAATTCTAATGAAAATACAAAAAAATTAATTTCACATTAACTAATTAAATTTATATATTTTAACTTAAAACTTATCGAATGTAATATTTTTTAATAGTAAGCAAATATGACAAAATCGCGCTAAGGGTAACCGTACAGTAAATCTTAGCCATATAATTTGATATTTAACAGTCCAGCGAAGAACAATTACTTAATAGAGCATATATAAAAATTGACAGGATCTATATTGAACTATAGATATTATATTCAAAAATAGTAAAGAGAAACTATTACCAAATATAGTTTAAATAGGATATATATGAATATATTAAAAAGAAAATCTTAAGACAACTTGCGGCATAAGATTCAGTGAAGCCGCGAATCAACAAACAGTTAGGTCATTTCACTTCATAATGTTTTCCACATTAATTATTTGCCATGCTTACAGAGATTTTGCTAGTTTAGTATTCAAAATACCCCACTCAGTCTGTTATATTGGTCGAATATGCCTCGTATTTATAAATAAAAAATAAGTAAAATATGGTAAATAATTTTTATCAAAATAAACATACATCTTTCATTTGACGTTATATCAGTTACATTTTGGTTTAAAATATGAAGAAATGAACTTTAAAATAGAAGCGAGATAATCATTTTTGTTTTTTTATTGTACTTTTTACCAACGGAATTCTAATAAGTAAAATCCCAACAAATTAACAGTTTTATTTCCATGATGTTGATACAAGTTGCAATGTTGAACTTCCAAAAAAATCTTCTCTCGTAGCTGATAACAGGTGAACATTTCCCTTCAAAAAATCTGTTTTCCAAAATAAGCTACACATGGAAAGAATTGATACATTCCTAAAAATCAAGTAAATTGCTATATTTTCATAAAAATGTACTGGCATCATTTTCCAAATTGGTCATTACGGATTTTCGGTTATTTTCAATCTTGTCATATAAACCAATGGTTAGGCCAGTTGCAAAAAAGAAGCGATTTCGCCAGTGAAAGCTTAGACTATGATAAACTTTGACGTAGTTATGTGATGTCATTATGCTCTTAAGTCTTTATTTACATCATATTGAATTCTTGTTTACATTTTAACCGAAGATCAATATCAGTTTTGAAATATAATGACACCTTATTTAACAAAACATTTGATTTATTTATGTATTCATTATATTACACCTTTAATTTGAATATTATATAATTAGATTTTAATAAAAAATATTTCCGATAATTTTTTAGAATAACTATAAATTTTTATATAACTCCAAAAATGCAAGCAAACTATCAACACAATTCAAATAGTATAAAAAAAATTTTTTATATAAATTATTTTATTGAAAACTAATATAATAAGCGATTAATTTTAATTAAATTTCTTTATATTTCAAGAAAATTAACTGTTATATATATGTGTGAGTGTATGTATATACACTGCTCAAAACAATTAAAGGATATTGCGGTTTTAGGCGAAGCTTGTGACTGGGAAACATTTTAGCTGATTGATACATAATTGACCGACGTAATAGGTTATAAGAGAATAAATTACACATGTTTGGCAGAAAAAAATGCATTTTATTGCGTATTTGTGTACAAAAGGAAAAAAATAAAATTTGTGCATATGAGAAAAAAAAAAGAATAAGAAAATGTGTTTTCTTCAAAGGAAATCATTTTCATTAGTGGGTATGGTTTCCACTGATTACTAGCAACGTTGAACACCTTTGAGGCATGGAGTCAATGATGCTATTAATCACGAGTTGGGGTATTCTGTCCCATTCTTCCAGAAGAGCTCTTTCCAGTTCTTGGAGAGTTTGCGGGGGTGGTTGGTGGCCAACGACTCGTCTTCCTAGAGCATCCCAAACGTGCTCTATTGGATTCATGTCAGGAGAACACACTGGCTATTTCATTCGTACGACTCCTTTCTCGAAAGGAAATCCTCCATCAGGTTAACACGATGAGGCCTGCAGTAATCGTCCATTAAAATAAAGTCATCTCCGAATGTTGCAGCGTAAGGGACTACAATAGGTCTGGGGATCTCATCCCTATATCGGTGACCAGGCAGAAGTCCATCTCGAATGATATAGAGGTCTGTGCGCTCATCAATGGAAATGCTACCATACACCAACACTTCCCCACCGCGAAATCTGACACTTTTGTGCACGAACGCAGGATTATTCCTACTGCCACGGTCCCTCCAGATGAAAATACGCCTATTATCAGGATGAACAGAAAAACGGGACTCGTCAGAAAAAGAGCATTGCTTCATTCATTTCTCCTCCAGTTTACATGTTCTGTTGCCCACTTTCTGCGGTCGCGAAGATGCCTTGATGTTAACGCATACCATCGGTCGGGGAGTATACAGACCTATACCATGGAGCCGTTTTCGGACAGTCTGAGGTGAAACCGTGGTATCAGTAGCCGAGCGAAGGTGCTGTTGGAGAAGAGTAGCGTTCATATTTCAGTTTCTCCTAGCCGTTAACACTAAATAAAGATCTTCGTTGGACGTTGTTGCCCGTCTATGATCTTGCCCTGATCTTCGGCCTGCACTTCCAGTCTAAAAAAATGATTCCAGATCTTCAAAATCACACTCTGTTACACTCCAATTGCTTGCGCTACTTCGGCTTGAATTTGGTCCCCTTCTAACCTACCAACAACTCTCCAAGCTTCTGAATCGAATAAATGACTTCCCTGAGACATCGTACTCATCGAAACAAAGCAGTCACTGAATGCCGATCATCCTTGTTTTCATTGTCTTTTATTCAGTTAAAAGTCAAATTTCATTCACTGCCACTGAAGCGATGTTTTTGAGGTCGAACTTAAAATTAGCATACTCCACAGTTTGAAAATCAGAAAAATTTGCATTTGTGAATCTCTTACAATATCCTTTAATTGTTTTGAGCTGTATATATATATATATATACAGGGTTATCCAAAAGTCAGGACGAACTTTAAAAATGAATAATTCGAAAACGAATTACGATACAAAGATGCAGTTTGCACCAAATGGATGGAAAAGAAACTGGGTTTTGTCTGGCAATGAAAAAAAATAGTTCTGTTGGCGACCAACAGATGGCGCTATAGTGTTTTATTGCAACAAAAGATGATTTACAAATGAAAAAATGATTAATGAAATCAGATTAATTACAGTTAATTAGTACCTACAACAGTAAATGCTCAATGTGCTATCCATCATTCAGAAGTAAAGCTGTGAGACGAGTCACCACACCATTTAGAGCATTTAGTAGCATTTCTTGCGTTTTGGCAGACACATTTTGGCGGATGGCATCTTTTAGTGCCGCTAGTGATAGGGTGTGAGATCGGGAGATCTTGGAGGCCATGCGTGATTAAAGTAGCGGCTGATAATGCGATCCTTCCCAAATGTTTAGCGTAGCCAGCGTTGCACAGGCAGAGCAATATGAGGTGGTGCTCCATCTTGCATAAAGGTGACTTTTTGGAGTGCCTGTCACGCTTGCACTTCTGGAATAATGCTGTTATGTAATAGTGCTAGATATCGCTTACCGGTGACAGAAACTATTTGGAAACCTGTCTGTGTGACTTCCTCGAAAAAAAATGGACCGATTATGAATTTAGCAGTGAAGCCACACCAGACTGTCACTTTAGGATGTTGCAAGGGTACGTACCTCAACAAATGCATGTGGATTTTCTGTGGTCCACACTCGTCAATTGTGAATGTTAACAGCGCCAGAGAGTGGGAAATGTGCTTCGTCTGTCCAAAGCACAATGTGAAGCATGTCGTGCTGCTCTTCCATCTTATTAAAGACCAAATTCGCAAAATGTCGGTGAGAGCCGAAGTCAGGAGGTTTCAGTTCTTGGTTATGTTGCAACTTGTAGGGATACCGTTGGAAAGTTACTCGCAGCGCTCTCCAGACACTTCCGTACGACACTCCTGTCTGCCTGGAAACTTCTCGAGCACTGCACTCCCCATGTGCAGCAACCGCCGACATGGCTTGCACCGTCTGCACCACTGTCGTGGCAACAGCAGCTGCAATTGAGGGACGTCCACTTCTTTGGCGTGACGCCAAAGAACCTGTAGCTTCAAATTTTTTCACAATTTTGTTCAATGCAGAAGACGTTATTGGTCCTTTGCTATCTTGCATACCCTTCATGTAGCGATATGCTCGCAATGCCACTTTCCGAATTCTTATAAAACAGTTTAATTAAGAGGGCTTTCTCAACTATGGATAGCATTTCGATGTATACCAGCTTCGACTACCATTACCTGCTGCAGTTGTTTCTTTTTATATCGTTTGCTGCTTTGTATAATCCTACAGCGCCATCTGTTGGTTGCCAACAGAACTATTTTTTTTCATTACCACACAAAACCCGGTTTGTTTCCCATCCGTTTGGTGCAAACCGCATCTTTGTATCGTGA
>JAPDSC010080366.1:167874-198515 GCA_026290005.1 Latrodectus geometricus
TCATAAGCAGACTTTATTAATTTATCATTTTTTTATAATTTTTGAAAATTCTAAATACGGGCATGTTTGTAAAATTATAAATCATTCAATATTCAAAAAGGATAAGTAAGTATAGTTTTATTTATAATTGCAACAAAAATGGTTAGAGCTTCAATGTGAATGAATCTGATGAAAAATACTTTTCTTCTTGTTATTGTTGAATAATTCTACTCTGTCTATATATATTCTCTTTTTGAAATTATGTCATTATTGAATATTAATATTGTAATTTTTGTCACAGGATAGTGTAGATTTGTTAGACATTTTGATAAAACTACATTTCATTAAACTTCCTATGCATTCAAAACAAAAATAACATTTACTGTGAAATTTCCAAAACAATATATTATGAGAAACAATTTATGATTTGCTTTTCATGTAGTTTAGAATTATTAAAGCTGTTTACACTTGTAGTTAAATTTTCTTACTTTTCATTTATATTTTTCGTTTATTTTTAATTTAGTGTTATTAATAAGAATTATGGATATCAATTTGATTTCATGTATATAATACCTCAGATTTCTGTTTATGTATTGGTGTTAAATAAATAATAAGTGATCATAGAAATTCTTAAAAATTTTTCAGTTGCAAATTTCTAATTATTTTGCAAGTTTCAGTTTTTAATTTTAACTTAAAATGTTTTTATAAATTTAAAATTGATAGCATGTTTTCATAAGATTCAATTTCTTATAATATGATATTATTTTAAAAAGATTTACAATAAACTTTCCCATGAGTCAATTTACAGTAATAAATAATGTTTTAATTTCAAAGTGAACATTGATGATGCATATTAAGATTAGAATTTACAAAACAATACATTAGGTTTTTCTTGAAAGAACATATTATAGAAGAATTAAAATATATTAATATAAGATATATTAATAGAATTAAAATATATACATTTAAACAGCAAAACATCAAAATATGTAAGTGATTTAGATGATCTCGTTTACAAAATAACATATAAAATAACATATATATATAACATTTATATATAATAATTGACAAAATAACATATATTTATATATATATATATATATATAACATTTATATATAATAACTTGACAAAATAACATATATATATATATTGACAAAATAACATATAATGGAGATAGAATTCATGACTTAATCCAGAGGGCAGAGTTCTTATAGTACAGACACAAGGACTCAGAATGGGTCTATAAGCCCTGATCAGCTACTTTTCTTAAATTTTATTACCAAGAATACATTTTATTACTTTAAATGCATTTTCTGTTAAACAACAGGTTCTACGAATATATTAAAACCAAATAATTACAAAAATGCTTATACTTTATTCACATTTTATATATATAAATGTCTGATATGTTCGTCTTCACTTCATATGTTTTCATCGTACTTAGTACAACATATTGAAAATATTTTATTTTTTTATTGGTGCAAATATGTCACACTTTCCATTGGCAGGATTTTTTAATTTATATTTTACTAGAAAAATGCCATATTAGTTGCTCTATACAATTTTTGAGGAAATTGTTGGTGTGTTCTTCTATTCAAAATACATTCTTTCTGAATTTCAAAATGATGCTTTTAAGATTTTTCACCAGCTCTTGTGCTTAATTTTAATCGAAAGAAAATATAAAAATTTGTTGCATTTATAGCTAAGGGATTTTTCTGTTTTACATGTAATAATTAATAAATTTCTTTCAAGTATAAAGGATTCATCAACATTTTAATTTCCACTGTTGAAATTTCTATGGCATCAGTGTCTCTTAAAAATTTGTGCTATATTATCTGTATATAAATTTCTGTAAAATAATAATTAGAATACTCTCATGAATCCATAGTTGCCATATATAAAGCATTGAACAACGATTTTTTTACATGACCAATATTCTTGATAATTTTATAATATGAGTAGAAATTCTCATGTATCATGAATTTTTAACTTTACTTTGTACAGCTTTACCAATATAGAAATTTTTATACTGAATGTTCACAATTTTCATGAATATGAATCATTGTCAGTGTCATATTCTTTCTTCACAGAAGATCCATGTTCTCTTAAAATTTCCTCATTTTTTTTCTGGTTTGCCCTTTTCGTTTATCACTTTTAAATCAGATGATACATCATAGCATTTGGATATTTTTATCTTTTTTTTATGACATATATCTCTTCACTTCACTCCAAAACTTAAAAAAATAACTAAAATCTGAAGGCACAAGCACATGTACCGAGCCAAAAATAGCCTAACATAAAAAATATTAACAAAAATTAAATTCAGAGACATGAAAATTAGAAAGTAGTTAACCATGCTGCAGAAGATCTGAAATAGTTTAAAAAGTTTCTACACTGTTTTAAGAACAACCAGGCCTCTAAAACCCAACATGCAAGCTTGCTGGTTAATAAATTCAAATTTTGATGTTCTTTGAGGTTAATAAATGCACTATTCAAAAAATTTAAAAAATATAAAAATTTTTAAAACTAAATTTTTAGAAAAATTTAAATACAGATTTTTTGAAATTTAAAAATTTTTTTGAATTGAGAAGACTATTTTTAAAAATGAGAAATATTAAAATTTTTGCTCAAATATTATTTAAAAATTAAAAAGAAATTTGAAGTAATTGATTTCTCAAATAAGAAGAATAATTAAAAGTATTTAGTAAAAGAATTATTTAAAATTATATTTCTGTGTATATTAAAATAATTACTGATAGAATCAAATTGCAAGGGTGTAATATGGTGTCTTAAATTTTTTGCTGCTTAGAGAGATATTTTATTTTTCATAAAAACTCAACACTGAATTAATGATATTCAATACATCAAATTTTTATATGTTATTTTTTAATTTGACATAATGAAGTTAAGCTATAATGAAAAAATTATGTCATTTCATGAAATTTCTATTTTTTTGAATGGTATTTATATAATCATTATCTGAAATCTCTATCAGATGAAAATTATTTCTTTCTAATATTTAAATGTTACTTTTGTAGTTAAAGAAAATTATTTGAAAAAATTAGTCTAATTTTTGAATTTCCTTTTCCATTTAAATGAACTATTTTCAAACCTAAAACAATACAAAATATGTGAAACAATTTATTTTGTATTATTGATTTAGATAAAGAAATTCCATGGAAATTGCCTAATCCTCCCGATAGTTATGTAGAATCTGCTAAATCTGCTGTGAATATTGGAGGAGCTTATTGGACTAGATCATCAGCTTTAATATTATACTTTCATAAGTAAGAAATTTAAATTAATATGAAACATTATTGTTTGTATATTTATATCTATTTCTGACAATTTTTTATTTGGCTTATTGCGATTTTTGGTACTTCTTAAGATTTTAAAATGTTTAAACTGTGATATTTGGGGAAATGTTCATAAAATTTTTTATTTTTTCATTTCCTTTCCTTTATCATTAAATTTGCATTTAAGTAATTAATATTAATCTTGAATTACCCATATTCATTTCTTCATCTACTAAGCAGATGGAGAAATGAATATATTAGTTTATTTAAATATTTTTAATTAAATGTTAAATTTTTTAATTATTTAAATTATTTTATATCTATATGAACACAATTTACTCTGTAATATATCATAAATGTTGTTTGAAAAAAAATCAGTAAAAGTAAATAAAAGTATTAATATTGTTTTCTTGATGTAGTTTTAATCCTTATTTGCTTATAAATTTTCATAAAGAATTGTAATTACCATATTGTTTTTTTATGAGAGAAACCAATAAAAATTATAACTTTTGATTATGTTGGTTTTATTATAATACTATCTTTATTTTTTTAATTTTGAGTTGCTTTTCATCTATTGATTTTTTTATTCAAAGAAATTTATGTATTGGTTTTCATATTATCAGTGGATTATGATATGTTAGCATAAATGGAATTTTTTTAAAAACAATTTGACTGATATTAAAAAAAATCATGATGATAATAGTTCATTTTATGAAGTTTTTATTTTAAATTTTTTTTACATTTCAAAATAGATCAATAAAAATACTAAAATTATTAATGTGCTATTTTGTAAAAAATTAATAAAATAATGTTATCTTTTTGTTATTTAACAATTCTTAAAATTATTAATGTGCTATTTTTATAAAATTGTGTATTAGATTACATTTTAGCTATTTGACACATTTATTACTTTTAGGTGGTTTAATGATTTTGACAATGAAAATAAAAACCCTATTTTTTTGAATGGGTAAGGTTTTTTGTATTTTCTTTTTATATTCCATGTAAATATTTTTCTCGTTAAATTTATATAAATTTTTTTATCTTTTATCGAAACATAATAATTTCTATGTTATATATTTTTATAAATTATTTTAAATTGATACAAAATAATTCATTTTATAAGTATTCAGCCTGTTTCCTCTTTTTTTCCCTCATGATTTTCTTCTGTATTAAAGCTAAAACACTTAAATAAGTAAAAATTAATTGATATTCAGTATGAATTATGAAGTAGGGAAATCTTATTAATAAATAAATAAGAGAAAGTTAATTTTTGTGAGTTAAAATATTGAGTTTAATTCTCTATATTTCTGATGATTATTCTGTTTATCATAAATTATTTTTTAATGCAACATTTTGAAATTTCACATTCTAATTGGCAATGATTAATGATCTTGTAGTGATAAATTTGTTTTCATTAAAGTTTGTAAACATATTAACTTGTTGAAATTTTAGTTTTAATAGTATGATGTAAATGAATAAAAGATGCTATCAAAAAATAAAGTATAAGCCACTATAAGTTTTTATTTCTGTACAATAATTTTTTTTCTTGGAAAAATCTATAATTTTTTTAAAATAATTTTTAGGATTACAGTATACTGCATGGTAAAAAATGCTCATAAAACTCTGTAAGAATTCTTCAAATTGAAAAAGCACATTATTTTCATTACTTAGTTAAAACAAGATACAAGTGATATTATTTTAAAAAAAACAAAAACAGGATCTTCAAAATTCATGATTTCATTTTTGTTCTATAATTTATGATATGAAGAATAAAAATGACTTATAAACTTTACTATTTCAATAAAAATACCCAATGAAGCTGCATTAATTTTACACATTTAAGAAACTTAAAATTTGATATTCTTGATATGTTTTATTTATTTTTTTAGATATTTTTATTGCACACATCGTTTATTAAATATATGCTTATAAAATGTATGTTTTAACTATTAAAATATTTATTTTGGGTAAATTGTATTTGGTTTTTTTTATGAGTTAGATTGCTAATTTGATTAAATTTATCTCTGCTATAATCATTATAGATCAGATAAAAGATTAGCTATTGTATTTAGTAATGTTTATTTAAGTCATTATATATACTAATACACACACACATAAATTTTTTACTTGAGTGATATATTATTTTATATAGGAAATTTATAAAATATGTAGATTTTGTCGAACACAGTAAGCATAAAAGATACCTTTTTCTTAAATTCCTATTATTAAAAAATATTTTTTTAATGAAAATCAGCATGTAATGATAGAATATGTTTTTAATCAAATGTAAGAAAATTTCTATGTAATTTGATTGAAATTATTATGAATCATAAGAATATTTTTGTGAGTCTACATATTAACACTAAACATACCGGGGATTTTTTTTATTCGGCAAAATTAATGAGAAAATGGGTCAAATGACCCCTTTCGGTAGTTTTAGTGTTAACTTGGTCAAATATAGTAGATTCTCATTTTTACAAAACTCTAATTTACAAACGCTCATGTTTTTATGAATTAGTGGTTAATACTTATCTTGACATCATAGACACAATGATAATTTTAACTCCCATTTACAAAAGGAAATTTTGAAAATTTTTTTTTGAGAACATTGGTTTCTGACAAATAATTTTCTTTCTCATTTTTTTTACTTTTTTATAAATTAATATTTTTTGAATTTTTATTTGATTGTTTTACTTCTGAGAAATTGATTCATACACCTAAGTACTTGGTTCATTCTTGAACAACCAAGCAACACATGCAAATATTCCAGACATTGTGGGAACAAAAGTCAAAGATGTACAAATATCAGACATTTGATGGGAAAGAACTGTGGTACTGAAGTCAACTTCTGTATTTCCTGTATATAAGGATACAGAAAAAGAAAAAAATTCTTTCCATCTCATATGTTGGAACATAGAAAGAAAGAAAAACTCTTTAAAAAATTGTGTTCTCTTGTTCTGTAATTGGTTTTGTGTCATTTGAACAATTAATGAAATTTTGTTTGTCATGAGAGATTGAGCTGATTCCATTGAGAATTTGTTACAGTTGAAGAAAGGAATTTGTATATCAGTGGCAGTAAAAAAGAAAATTCTGAATGTAGACAAAACAATATTTAAGACAAAAAGCTTAAAGAGCATATTAAGTACATAAAAAAGCATAGAATTTAATTTTTGTATCTAAAAATGAATGCTATATCATAGAAAGACTTATAGCTAAATCCAAAGAAATTTTTTTTAATATAAAAGAGAGATAAATTGGTTTGGGGAAAATCTAAAGAAAATGGTAAATTTTAATAAGATTTACTCATTTTATATATTTGAAAAACTAAAATGAAGTAAATCATTGGAATGTGTTTTATTTGTGATTTAAGTAAACATTTATGCTGCAAAATTTAATCCAAGAAGTTTAAGAAAACTAGTTCTTCAGAAAGAAACTGAAAAACGTGAATCAGACTCATTTATATAATATAGAATGCAAAATCAAAGGAAGAGTTATAGATAAAATTAATTTCTTGTGTGAAGTTGTTAAGAAAGTTGTTTTAGGTAATTCAGTGTTCAAATTGGTGGGAATCCTATTAGTGTAAGAAGAATGTTGGTAACTTTTTCAGTTGATTCAGCTTGCAGTTGTACTGAAATAATGAAAGGCATAATACTGAAAGGAGCAGAGGCATAGACAATATTTTTTAAAAAAGTTTTTGGCTCTACAATGAAATGACCTCAGATAAACATTCTTTTGTGACAATGTTAATGTCATTCACACCAGAAAAAAATTGTGTACTGCAATAAAATAGCTATATGTCATTGTTTTGATACCTTAAAAAATGGTTGAAATGGTGAGAGAATAACAGAATTGAATGAATTCAAACATTCCTAATAAGTCAGAAGAAAAAAGGATTTCTGAACAGATAAATGGAACCAAGAGGCTTATTGATTACTGCTTGTTCAATTCTTTGAATCAAATACTTGTATTGGTTTTTTAACTTGACTTTATGTATCAAATTTAAAACCTAATTTTAGGCTTTAAAGTAATTTTAGGTTTTTTAAAAATAGATATTGCATGTTCTTTTTATATTCATAATATATTTTATTATGAAAATATTCTGAAAATTAAATTAATTTTTTTGAGGAGGCGATGCTTTAAAAATGATATTGCACCTGAGCAGCAGATATGCTCGCTACATCACTGTGACCATTAATTTTTGTTAGTTTAAGGCTTAAAAATATCCTTTATTCAAGCCTCATGAAACACTATATATCAACATAATACATGTTTTCATTATTGTAAGGACTTTCCTTGATGCAGAAAATGTTCAGTTTTCTGCCATTTTACCACATATTTTCCAAATTTCTCTATAACTAATGTGGTGTTTGCTTGATATTCCACTCATCACCATGTGCCAGTCATTATAATCTAGGAACTGTAGCATGTTGAAGCTGCATGGTTCTTTCTATATATATATGCCATTGAATTTTTGTTTCATTAAAGCCCAGGTGTTTAAGAGCTGTAATTGTTTTCAGAGCTGGTTCTGGGTACTGATTTATGACGTTGTTAATTTAATCACTTGTTATTTCCAGTTTAATTCATTGTGCATCAAATACTAAATAGTATACAATATGTTGAATGTATAGCATCATTCTATTATTTACATTTCTTTCTAATGTAACAATTTTATTGGGGAATAAAATATTTCAAATTCTTACAGCTATTGTATATTTGTAAAAAAAATGTTTTCATTGCCTCCATAATCGGAAGTAATGTCATGAGCAAATAACATTTTTTGTATCTATAATAATTTTATTTTAATTAGTAATTGGTTTTTAATAAGAAAAAATTAATGATTGGAACATTTATCAGCTATATTTGAATCAAATAAAAATTGTCAGATTCAGCAAAATTTCAATTAAATAAAGGCTTTATTGCAGGTTCAATTTATACATTTTGAAAGAAGAGCTTATTCTTTTGTCTTAAAAAACTGTACTTATATTTGTGGGTGCTAGCTATTATCATATTTATTTGATAAGAATTATATAGAAATCCATTAGTTAATGCAAATATTTGTTATAACAAAAATGAGAGCAAAGAAGCAACTTCATTGCCATAATCTTATCTCCATTTCAATAAATAGAATTATAATGTTAAAACATTTAGGGTATTTTTTCTATTTAACTGATGACTATGAAAAGGAGATCTTTGCATTATTTAAAGTAGGAATATCTCATTCATTACCATGTTTAGATTTGTTCTATATTTGTAGCCTCTGAAGTTTGAATGGTAAATTTCCTTGAAACTTTATTTAACATCTGGCTTGTAAGAGATCATTAGTTGTTATTTATTGAAGAATTCACATCTGATTCTTAATACATATTAATATTTTGAAACAAAAAAAAAAAAAAAGAAAAAAAAAAGAAACTCCTTTAGTAATCATTTATAGAAAGAATAAGCAATTAGCAAATGTTATAAAATGGATAGTTTTATCAAACATTAAAAAATAAATTTGGCTTTTTTTTAAAAGTATCAGAGTAGCATCTGCAGGCCAGATATTAACATTTTTCAATTCATTTGTGTAAGATAAATATCAGTAGTTAATAGCATTTTTTTTTTAATGTTTTTTTGGTGACTATCAGATTTCTAAATATTTAATTGTAGGAATTAACAAAATTTTAATTTTAATGATTTTTTGAGGCATGCAAACCAATTTTTTTTGTATAGAAATTTAGAATTTCTCATACACAAATATAAATGAATAAAGAAATGTATAAATTTCAAAATTCCTTAAATGTGAATATCATAATATCTTGAAACTAATTTATTTGAATCATAAATGTTTAATGGAAAACCATATTTTAAAATAAAAAAAATCTTAATTTTAAAATAAAAGAATTAAATTGAGAATATGTAACTATAGTATTTAAAAACAAATATGATATATAAATTGTGAACTTAAATAAAGGATTATGCTTAAAATATATATTTGTATTATATGTATTTTTAAACAATTCCAATAAAAATATTTTTATACCACTATATTTAGATACCTTAATTTTTGCTATGCAATTTGCATAAATTATTGCCAATATTATATAATTAGATAATATGTGGTTACTGTTATTTAAAATATTGATATTAATCTATATTTTTATTTAAAATTACATTTTTATGAAACACTGGCACTAAGTATATTGTATTATAGAAATTGCAAATATATTTTTAAGCAGTGCTTTTAAAATGAAGATACGTCTTCTGTGCAATGTAGAGTACATATTTTTATTGATTTTCCATGAAAATTAAAAAAATAACAGAATCCTGACTCTTATTTTCTGAATTTTTTTTTGTTGTGAAAAGAGAACTGCAAAAGAAAATCAAATATAAAATATAGTTTTGGTAAATATATGAGGTTAAATCTTGGAAATTTTCAAAGTCAAACAATAAATAAAAGAAATAATCTTCAATATTCTACATTGAAGAATATCTATATTCAATATTCAAAAAAACACATTGCATTAAAAATATTATTTATCTCAATACTATATGATGCTTGACATTTTTATTGGTGTAAAAAAGTGTAGAAGTAGTTAATGATATATCATAAGAGATCTTGAGGGCATCAAAAATGCTTATGTTTAACCATTTATATAAACTATGTTTTTTGCATTTATGGAGAGAGAGCGAGATTTTTTCCACTTGAAAAGTGAAGATAATTTAAATTACAATAGATAAACATTGAAATGAGTATGATTGATATAGGAAAATCAAATAAAATCTGTGTAAATAATTTATTATTTTGTCTAGATATTCTTCAGTTTAGATATTTAATTATAGAAAAACAGGAACAGTCTTCTTTTGTCCATGTCTAAAGCTCTTATAAAGTTAAATACAAAGATGAACCATATTTTTTGCCAATCATCCATAAAGAAGCTTTACTTTTCTGTTAGGTTTTTTAATCTTATTTTGTTAGTTATCTTTGTATAAATATAAATAGCATATAAATCAACATGCATAAACATATTATCAATGTTACTGAATATTTTGGCATTTTATATTAATTTACTTTAATTCTGTTGAAATATCTCTCATACTTTTTTTTCTTATGCAGAACAAAAATTATGGGGCCAAATGGAATTAAAATTATTGAGTTCAGAGATGAAGTTGGTACATCTTTTCATCACCTTGAATTCTTGGATGAGGTTAAAATTGAAATCGATGTTGCATTCTGTGATATTTCTGAGTATATTCCAGAAAATACTAAGCAAATATCTTTTATTGCTGAAGATAAATTAGGAAATATTATTAAATCTAAATTTGACTCAAATATATTGTCATCTAATTAAAAAATCTCAAGAATATTTACATAAATTATTTCTGTGATATTTTGTTGCTTGCTTCCTATACATTTATATTTAAAACTTATTGCAATGATTGTTATTTATATACTATTTTTTAATGTTATAATATGGTTTTATACATCTGTCTAAATTCATTTCTTGCAACTCATAGATTAAATATATATTGCTTTAGTAATCTTTAAATTTTTATTTTAGTCCTATAGTTTGAAATATATATTGTAATATATTTCACAATCCTAAAATTTTGAATAATGTATTTAGTATTTAAAGTGGTAGACAAAACTAAAAAAAATATTTTTATCTTTTGTTACATTGTTTATTTTGTAATTTTTTGTCTACTTTATTTTTTAAAATAGAGGTAATTTAGTTCGATTTTATGTTGTATTCTAGTATACTTATAAATATTAGGTAAATGTTTAAATTTTATTTGAATTTATGAGGTGATCAAAAGGAATTTTAAGAAAAATGTATAATTTTGTTTTCCACCATCAAAATTTTGTCATAATAAAAAGAATGTGCATTAATATTTTGCTGGAAATTTTATTATTAATAAATTTTAATTAATTTTAAATTGCTTAGAAGTAAAAAAAAAAAAGATAAGTGAGATTTTACAGTTTATCACTTATACATACATAAGCTCATTTTTGTCACAGTATTATAATTGCAAATCTTCTACAAAAATGCTCATTTAGAATATAGCGATAAAGTTGTACATGCTGTAATGTATGAATGTACACACAAGTTTATTGCATTAATAATTTAATTGCTTAACACAAGCTTCAAGTTAAAAAATTTTCTTCCTAATGCTTGTTTTAAGCTCTCAATTTTCTTATACTATTTTATTTAAGACTGAATTTTTAGCACTCAATTAATTCCTCATTCTGAAGTATTCTGTCATTATTTGTGTCGGAGAATGTAAATTTTCTCTACATGGTATTTCATTGTATGTTCAAAATATTTTAATATGAAATTATTATTTTATAGTATTATTATTTAATAATATGAAAAAAAAATTCTTTAACTTTTTAGTTTAAGAAGCTTAAATGTTATAAACTTTTAAACTATAAAATTTTAATTAGGGCAAATAACACTAGATCTATAACATTGAAACTGTATTAAAGTTTATACAAAACAAACATATTTCAAACACCTCTGTTTTCAACAAAATATTGCCTCTCTCCTCTATCTGCTTTTGTTGTTGATCGAAAGATATGCTTCAGCTATATCCATCAGACTCCATATCTGGCACCAAAAATGATCTTTAATTAGATATCAGCAATGTATGTTTAAAATTAGTGTTCTTTGGTCCACCATGTTTTCTGATAGGCTTTACTGAGATTACATTATTGTCATTATAGAAACAAAGAGAAAAGAGATATGATAGAATTTGATAATATTATTGGAATTATCAAAATGGACCAATTCATATGTTGTGGGAGAATATTGTTTAACCACCATGTATGATCTGTCCCTTTACAGCATGAATTATGCTGTTTTTTTTTCAAGCATATGGCTAGAAAGAAAACAGCATAATTTATGCCATAAAGGGTCAGACCAATACTTGCTAAGGGGGTGGATAATTACCCACACTTTATCCCCAGGTTGGAAGTGGGGGAGCTTTATTACATCTTTAATCTTTGTAAATTTTCTTCTTATCTTATTTTGTTTTTATCTTACTTCAACACGAATAATGGCTAGTTTTTGAATATTAGGCATACAATTTTCACTACTTACATAGCTCTGAAGTAATTCTTCACTTCAAATTCACATTCTTTAATAACATTATACTCTAAAGAATTTTTGATTTATTCTCTTAAAATTTCTTATTTGCAAATGGTATGTAATAAGATAAGGCAGCAATAGTAGGGTAATTACCTGTAGCTAAATAGTGCTTTACATGAGAAGTAGTTTCTCCTTGAATTGAAATCAATCCTGATAATTTTTTATGTAAACAGTTGACTTTGTCATAGTATACCTTTGTCAAATGTTTTCCTTCACCTCTCCACAATTAAGTATAAAGAATAAAATTGATACAAAAGTCTTCTTTGGGTTTCTTGAAGAATGAAAGCTGAGGATTTTATCAGAATTGCCATGTTCTATTCTGGACACAAGGACTGTGCCAGCTACATGAATATCCATTTCTAATAATGTCCTGTTTCCTTTTACCTAAAGTAGAACAAGTAGTTCCATCTTCACCATCATAGACTTACAATTATACTTAAAACAGTTGTGGTTTGAATTCTATTAACATACAATTCTTAAATCAGGAGAGACAAATGTTGCATTCAAAATTTAAAACATTTATTTCATTACCTAAATCAAAAATTCTTTCATCAGATAGTAGTTACTTAATCTTTATCATATTCTTTGTATTGAGCATATTTTTAAAAATGTTTTTTTGAAATTTAAGTTTCTTTTGTTTTGCCACATCCGACACTTATCTTGTAAGTGTTGCTACTTTAACTTTTCTAAATCTTTCAAACTTATAGATTTCTTTAATGGAATAAATTCCAGAAAAAGTATGATTCTTATCGCAGAAACTATGAATGATTTAATAAAATTTAATTAAATCATTCATATAGTAAATATTAATTTTTATTAATTCATTCATATAGTAATTCACAAGTAAATATTAATTTATTATTTAAAGTTATTTTGTTGCTATACTCATTAAGTTTAATTAGTGAAAAATAGAATAAATTTTGCAAGAAATATTCTTATTACTATATTTGTAAATTCTTTCATCTGTTGACATGCTAATAACTGTGGCACCAGAAAAAAGATCAATGTTAAGGAATTATTACCTAAAATGTCCTAAAACTAATGTATCTACTTCTTATTAAAAAAGAATTCAATAGGATTGTAATTTCTTAGATCAGAAATTTCAGGAACCAATTTATACATTGATATTTTAAAAGTTTAGATGTATTCAAACTGCAAAATCAGCTTATTAATTGAAATCTATCTTGATATGAGTTTTCCAATAGGTATGCATATGTAAAATAAAAATATCAATGCATGTTACATAATTGCTATTGTTTAATAAAAGGATTAAAACTTTGAATATTTGCCTATGAAAATATATTATTCAATAAAATGTAATATATTTGATTCTTAATTTCTTGACTGACTTATTTTTGCATATTTAAATACAATTGCTTACTAGTTAAGATTATATTAAAGTATCTATGCGTGATCTCAGAAAATAACATTAAAATTAAAGTTTATCTTGGTACTGTGGGTGTACTTTACCTGAACATTTTCTCTGAACATTACTTGAATATACCTAAATATTTTACTTTCTTGAATAGCAGTATGTTAGCAATTATTTGTTTTTTAAAATTATTTAACTTATTAAATTCTGGTATCCCCAGCAGACATTTTATTTCAAAGGAAAGAACTATCAGCTTTATCATACCAAGTTCTGCATATCATAAATATTTTACTTTGATTTATATATTTAATTCTTCCTTAAGTGAAACTTGTGAAACAATTTATGCATCTATTTTTTTTATCTTTGAAGAAGTTTTTTTAAAAATTTTTAAAGTGACACTTTTTGTTTAAAATTTCTTATATTATCACAGTTTATTCACAGGTAATTAATTTTTAATAACTCAAAAATAAATTAATTTGTAAAGCAAAATATATGAATAAAAGTACCATATTTTTGCACCAAGAAACTGTTCAAGAAATTATCTGAAATAATACTTATATAATCAAAATTTTGTAATCTGCTTAAGTATTATTATTGTTCTAAATATTGTTCTAGTTATCTGTAATACAGTTTAGCTATTTTATACATTAATATATATATATATATATATATATATATATATAAAAACATTTAAATCGATTTTGCCGATTTAAAATAACCATAAAGTAGGTGTTATGATTTATTTATTATTACACTAAGATATTGGCCAAAATTTTCTTTCCAACTGCTCACTGAAGAGCTGATCCCACTCACAAATTTACTTGTTTTTAATTCGTGGGCAAAATTGTATATTCAACATTATTGGGGAAAACGATTATTTGTTTAACTCACAAATCAATTATAAGTAAAATAAAGTGAAATAAACATGATCTCAACTGTAACAAAAGAAACAACCACTTTATAATTAAAAAAAAAAAAAAAAAAAAAAGAAAAAAAAAAAAAAACTATAATCTTTGTTTTATGGAATCATTGATTACTACACTTTTTAAAAGGAATTATCTGCTTAGTTAAATATTGAAATTTATTTTGTGCCCTTTGTGCATCTATTCTGCATGCATAGAAATAAATACAATTTCCATATGTAATTTTTAATTTAATAGTTAAAGTTCTAATATGAGCTAATGTATTAATTCTATTAAGTGTTCCATATGTGAGGCTTCTGCTGCATTTTATAAAATTCTTTTTTTTCTTTGTTTCTTTTTTGATAATGAAAAAAATGAATTGTAATAGGAAATTTTATCATTACCTGAAATTCTTACTATTGCATATATTCATGTACATCATTTTGTTAATCGAATTATAATTAATAGAGAATGGAAATAATTTAAGATGTTCCATCAAATAGTTTTGAAACAATTTTGATATTCTATATTTAGTAAATTTACTTTCGCAAGTTGCTTATTAACCTAAATAAAGTTTTTAGTTATAATTTATTGCTCAAACTAATTAATCGTCTAAATTGTCTGTAAAAGTATTTATAGAAGTTTTGCTTCTGAAATAAAGTAAACATTTTATCTGTATATTACATTCTTTTTAGAGATTTTTCTTAAATATGAAATATAAATTATTTTACATTATAAATTTTTATGACTAACTGCTTAAATCTAAATTTAATATGATTGGCTTTTTATGAATACTTATATCACAAATATCTTATCAAAAGTATTGTTTTTAAGCATTCAATAATTTGATTGTCATGCTTAATCTATTGAATAATTAAAAATATTTTAGCTTACAAAATCAAAGAGCAAAAAAAAAAAAAAATTCATTTCACTCTGAACAAAATTTACTAAAATAATCTAAAAGAATATTCCTTGAATGTTATTGTTTTTCTTAGATTCTCCTACTTTATATCTATGGTTATAGTTTTTGGAATTATAAAATGCGTAAAGGGCTGATTTTGTCTAATAATGATAATTTTTTTTCAATATTGGGTTAAAATTCATGAAGGATTGCTGGGGAGCATAAAATGTCCAACAATTATTGCTAGAATAATCAATTTAAAGGAAGTAAATTGAATTTTAATATCGACCATCAGAAACTAGATCATGATTTCTATTAGTAATTATTATAAGAATGAAAATTAAACATTTTTTTTAGAAATTTATAATAAAAATTTTAGAGATAACAAATGTTACTTTATGGACTGGAGCACATTTTTTAACCACTAACAGTAGAAATTTTTGATTGCAAAATAACTCTTCTACCAACTCACATTACAAGGAAGTTCACTTTATATTGCTCCATTTACAGGAAGTGACAAACTCATAAAGTGCCAGTGCGTGGCAAAACATCACAATTTGGATTGTTTAAAAAAATACATAAACCGTTTTATGTGTTACGGTGGTAATACATTTACAAATATGTACTGTCACATTAATATTAATCCTATTTTAGACATCAACATGAAATAGCCAATCACAGGAAGCTGGTGGTTGCACATTGCAAAAGAATATGTATAAAGGGTGCCCGAAGGAATCAGAAAATATTTCAATCAATGCTGAAGTGGAATGATTTATCCAACATTTTATCTGATATAGCAATTGGTTTTCGGGTAAAAGTAGACGCCGTTCCGATTTTTTTTTTTTTTAAACTTTGTAAGCCACTAGCGTGTTTCCCGTATTAAAAGCTTACAGTTCGTATCAAAATAACTATCCAAAATCAGCAGCGTGGCATATATATTGGACTACTGACCATAGATATCAAAAATAAACGACAGCTTCGGAGACGTATTTGTGCGAATAAATTGCAACTGTTGAGCAAATGACTTCCCATATTAACCAAGGGACTACCAACAGTATCCCTATAATAAGGATTCAGCAAACGTTTCTGTGTATGGCTCTTAGTAGCAGACGTTTGGTAAATGTACTTATGCTATAATTTCTGTGAATGTACTTCCGCCAACTAAAATTCTGTTTGTTGGTGATAAAAGCTGGAACTTGTAACGCAGTACTACAATTGGATGTCCATTTAGTAGGGACAATTGTTTTTTTTTTTTCGATGAATCACGTTTCATTCTCCTTGGCGCAGCTTGTCCTCTTTTGGACCTTGCGCCACAAAACCCAACCAACCAACCAACCACGTTTCATTCTCCATCAGACAGATGTATGTTAGTGAAACGGCTGAAAGCAAACAGTCTGTTACAAATGCCGCTAGGACCCAAATTGTAGGAGGCAGTATTATATTCTGTGATATGTTTCCGTGCTGCCATTCTCTGGGTTCACTCATAATTCCTTTCTTATATATTGTTGTTAAACACTATGATGGAATCTATTAACAGGGCAATGCTTGGTTTCTTATATACTTTGTCTCAAAAAATAAGCACACATAATAAAATTAGTATAACTCGAGAAGAAGTAAGGTTATAACAGAGAAATATGGATATCTAATGTTCCGTAAAATGCAAAAACTATTCCGGGATAAAATATCTGCGTAACCATAGGGTTGCGGAATGCGATTTTATTTAAAATTAGGTTCATTTCAGTGAACGCATGCGCTGGTATGCAATCGGACGGATTCATTCTGGGGAATTAATGTCGAGGTTTGCTTGAGCCTTAAAGTCGACCGTTCGTTCACCAGCTGCTTTTGGAATCACCTCAAAATAAAAAGTGACACAAAGACTAGTAGTAGACATCCTAGAGTTGCAACTTCCCACTAGAACCGTTACCTGTGTCTAAGCTCGGCGTTATCGGACTAGTATAATCCGTCAACTTGTTTCAAGCATTGCAAGATCTATGTCCCCCGACAAATTATTTGCAGGCGGGTACATGAGAGTTATCTGTATTCTAGGTGATTATATTTCCTGTGCTATAGACGTCGTCTCACAAACGAACTTGGTTACTATGGGCTTTAGGTGCATATTTTAAAGACCACATCGCTCGGTTCCGTATAAATAACGATTTCCGACGGATCTAAAGAACTTTGAAATAGTAAGTGGATGTTTACAACAGTTGAGGATAGAGCTGCGACAATGTGAATATATCTAGAAAATACAGTGGTTTCCAAAATGGTATAAAAAATTTCATCAAAAAGTTCATTCTTGTGCTTCTGACAAAATAAATCTGATTGCAAGTGGAGCTAATAACAATAACATATTTTAATGGAAAATGCTTATACGCTTTTTCAACGTTTACTCCAAGGAGGAACACTTTAGAAATTTTTTTTTTTGTAGCATATAATAAACATTTACTATAAAAAACGTATTTCTAGATGTTTTTGTAGAAATGATGCAGTTAAAGCATTTTTCTGTGTTCAACGACTAAACATTTCTCTGCTTGATACACATTTCTAAATAAAAATCGGAAAATTTATATTAAACTGGAATCCTGAGAAATAGCAAACAAAATAAATAATTAAGAATCTTTTTAAAGTTATTCGGATAAAATTCTTTTCAGAATAAATGCAAGCAATATGTCCTTGCCATATCTTACGCTAATTACGTTTGCTGCAAGAACTTTCGACAATTTATTTAATTACATTAACAGTTAAAGAAATTTATTTCTGGAAATAGAAGGGAAGGCATTAAAAGCATCAGAAATAAATACTTATACCGATACTGATAAAATGTCTTGAAACGGAAAGTTTTCTTGAATAATTTCAGCATTAATTGATTAGAATAACAAAAGTTCATATAAAAAGGTCCAGAAGCACTTAAGAAAAATTGCATTTACGTAGTTTGTGATAAAATCTATTTTGAACCAACCAAAGTACCTGAAATTGCAAAGATTATTAGTGAGATATTTAAAACATTTCATATAAACTCAAATGATAAAGTATGAATTGAATCTGGAAACATTACATTTCTAAAAAAATGATATAGTGAAGACATTGATAAAAAAATAGAGAATATGATAACTGTTATAGTTTCTCTTATGTACTTCGTAAAAGGCAAATTTAGCGTTTCCATCTGGCATGCGGTGATTTATGAGGACAACAAAAATTGTATTGACATTTCCAAATATAAAAATAATGTTATATATATTTTTAACTTTGCTTGCATTGATAGTATATAGTGAAAGATAGTTTTTCCATTGTTAAAAAATATATAAACGCTATTTTCTGAATTCATTAAAAAAAGCAGAATTAAATTTTTAGCAATGCACATAAAATAGCATGTATCGGTCAAAGAATTGAATGTTTTCAACTCCGAAAACGTGTTTTCGGAGTTGAAAACTATAAAAATCATTTTTACAGTGATTTCATAATCGTTCTTTCAAAACTATGGTTTCAGATATTTAAAAGAATAAACTTTGCGCTTTTTATTTCATAGCAGAAACAAAAAGTTCCAATTCTGTTGATTGTATTGATATATAATTAAACATATGTTTATAATTATATACTAATAATGGAAACTGCTATAATAATTTTTGAAAAACTGATTATTTTTGTTTATCATTATGTAATTACCATTTATAATTTTGCTCTAAAGTTCTTATAAAAATTACATAACACCAAGGGTGTAAGATCCAGCAGCAAAAAATGCTCTAAAATCCGTTCTATTAATTTTTTATCAATTGAATCTAAAAATATAGATTAATATCCGTTTTGGTAAATAATATTTGAGTAGAAAGAATAACACGAAAAAGAATTTTTAACCTGATTCCTTCTTGAAAATCACTTTCTAATAAAACAACATTAATTTCCTAATGAAAAACAGATTTCTATAATTTTCTATTATTTACTATCTTAAAATAAGATAATTTATATATTAGCAATAAAAGAATTAGTAAATCAAATTGAATTAATATGGACTTTTTAATATGGACTTTTTAATATATTAGTAAGAAATCTCATATTATCATGGATCATAATTTTGTGAACACGTGACTTGATATTTTACTTCATTATTCTTCTTTTATTCAGTTCAGCGCTTTCAACCAATATCTTCCTAATAGCATTGGCGGGTGGAGGGGAAATTTACATTTACCCTAATAAGTACATTTTTCGTTGTTTGTTTTAACCTTTCATATTATTTTTACAATAAGTATATTTCATCTTATACTTAAATCTAATATATATATCTAATGTTTTCCTCATTTTAATCAAACCTTGTTTTTTGTTTTTGTATAAGTTAATAGTTATTCATCTTTATCTTCTCTTGACTTAACTGCTCGAGATGCTGCTTGCATGAACATTAAAAAAGATATTTATGTTTGTGAAAAATATAAAATCCCATAAATCTCAAATTGCAAATTACAATATGTAAGGATAGGTTTTATTTTGTATTATTTTATAAATATTTTATTTTAAACTGTTTGTCCTATTCGAAAACATTTGGAACATTGAAGTCATTTGGAATATAATTCAAAAACATATAAATTATTTGCTTTTTCTAAAAGAAAATGTAAGAAGTCTGTAGTTTTTTAAATGGCGGTATGATTACTAAATTACGTAGTTAAAAAACTACAGACTTCTTATATTTTCTTTAAAGTTCTTATATCTTAGATCACAGTACTTCCTCTTATGGTATCTTAACTGAAAAATGAAATATAAAATTTTCGTAAAATAACTCTTTACGTAATATTTCTTTTAATTATCTTAATAATTATCATCATCAAATTTACCAAATATTTTTTATAATTTCTGTTTTACAGAAAAATACTTTGTTTTAAATATCTATAAAGATGGGCAAGTTCACGTACGTGAGATAGAATATTATAGCAGTTATAGAATTCATTCCTCTGAATTTTTTAATTATTTTAAAATCACGTGCTGGTTCGAGAATAGTTAAAATGAGCTATTCATAAAATTATTGCAAATGATGAACTTTATAAATAAAAAAATTATATGCGCCGATAAAGGTTTATAAATAAATATATTTTAAACTTCAAAAATGCTTTAAGATTTTCACTCCAAAAATGTGAAAATCAAAGCATAATATATTCTTTACTCACATTCTGTAAATTTATTTTACACAAAAATAAAAAAAAATTAGTCTGGTCAACGTAAAATTTCCATAAACTTTATTAAAATAGTAAGGTATGCGAATCAAGTTATGAAAAGCGAAATAAAAATAAACTATTCAATATTAAATTTAAATTCATGAGTTAAATAAAATGCTAATGCATAAAATATTTATCAAAAAATCTGTTTTCAAACATATTTCTTTTCACACAAAACTTGTTTTTTTTTTCAATGCTCAAGTAACGATAAAATATTATATAATATCCTATTTATAAAATATTTAACTCCAATGAATAGAAGATATTCACATCAACCAACAAATATCTGATATAATAGAATAAAATAGAATAATTTCGTTAATACAATATTTAATGTTTGAGGCAAACTCTTATTAACTATTTCAATTCATTATCTACTAGTGATATTAAGTAAATATAAAGTCACATAGAAAAAAAAATTACTAACAAAATTATGTTCTTTCAAAGAGAGCAAATGAATAACAAATGAAAACAATGCTTCAAATAAATTATTTCTCTCGGCAAATTTTTATGAAATTATTCAAACAAATTTTTAACTGTAATTCAAGAAGATTTTTAGTTTTCAATAATAAAAAGTAGAAATTGTATCATCACAAAATAGGTAAATATTGAAGCATATTTGCATGCTTCAGAAACACATGCATTAAAAATTAAGAAAGTCAGGATTTTAAATTTACTTTAAGCTTAAAAAAAGAAATTTAAAATATTTCCTCGGGCCAATTTTTCGCAGCATAGAAAATTTTGCAGATAAAATAAAAAAATTCGTCTTGATATTTATTTTTAAAAGTATCATTTTAAAATAACTTTACTTAATATTTAATAAGTAAATCTTTACTTTTCACATTTCTATGTACTTAACTAGTCGAAAACAACTAATACACAATTCATTTTTCGTATGTAAATATTCGTTCCAGATAATTTAGAAAACTAATTTAATCATAAGATATTCTAAACTTCTTAAACAAGCATATGTTTGAAAGATTTCTAACGTTTTTATAATAACAAATGACAGTTAATACGTATTCTATATAACAAATAAAATATTTACAGTTTCCATTAAAATAATAGGTATAAAATATTTATTTATATTTTAAATACAATTTTTGAGATAAAATTAAAAATTTTTTGGAAATATAATGTTTTTTTTCATTAAAGATATGATTAATAAGCCATTATATAATTAAACGCTATGTAACCTTGAGATACTTTTTCACAGTTATTTTTACATTTTTTTTTACATGGAAATAAACAAATTTCAATATATTATGAAATAATATTACAAAGAAAATGTATTTTCACATTTGAATTTTGAACATAATAATTAAAATAATTTTAATGATTGTAATAAAAATATTTGAAAAGAACTGATTCCAAAAATTTTTCATATTTATTTTCAGAAATGATCTAATATCATTTTTAAAATTGATTAATTGCATTTAGAATTAAATGAAACAAACTATAGTATATATATATATGCTTTTAGTACAAGATATTTACCTGTAATCATGAAATTAATTTTTTAATCATTAATTCAATATTAATAGAAAATCCCTTTCAAAAAACTTCATTTATATTATATAACTTATGAGTGGAATAAGTAAAATTTTAGTGTACTTGATAGTTGCACTGAAAGGAAAAAATTAAGTACTTGTTATTAAAAATGCGTAAAATTTTAATTGCTTTTTAAAGAATGATAAAATTAAGTTATCTGTATCGGTTTTATAAAGAAATTTACTTTTTCGAACTGTAAGAAATAGGAAATCTATATAATTTAAATTTGGTTAATTTTTTTTATTTTATGTTTTTACATTTTCAAATTAATTGGTTTTAATTTACAGTAAATTCAAATATAACTACATCTTATTGTTGATATATAGTTTTTTTTAAATTTTAGTTTTCAATAAAAGAAAATAAAAACTGTTTTGCGTACAAAAAAGCACAAAAATTCGAATCGGTTAGTGCAAGATAGCTAATATTATTATTAAAATTGTTTTAATAATATTATGCGTTATAGAAATGTTAGAAAACCGTTTTAATATAATTGAAGTAATCTTTTATTATAAGAAGTTTGCAGTAAGATATTCTAGTAATTCTAGGTGGATTACTAATCAAATAACTCTGTTACGTTAGTTTAAAAATATCTTTCAAGACTGTGTATAAATTAATTCAAATCTCTTGAAGATAAGTGAGAAATAAACTAAAATTATTAAAAGTTTACAAATGACTTAAGGTTTTCAAAAGTATTTCTTCTCTTTCAATCACTGAAAATGTTTAGAGAAGAAAAAATAAGGTATATATTTTTCTACAAAAAGTATTATATGACAATTTAATTTCATTCTCAAAAGTCCCAATAAATAATAAATATAGATCCGAACTCGTAACTTGATTCCCGATAAATTCAGAACTTGCTAGAAGCACTTTGAGAGACAATAATAAACATGCTTAGTAAATAAATTGTTATTTAAATATAATACAGTACTTACAATATAATACAGTAGTAGAGGAATATTTATTATTAGTATTGTAAAACTTTGAGAGACAATAATAAACATGCTTAGTAAATAAATTGTTATTTAAATATAATACAGTACTTACAATATAATACAGTAGTAGAGGAATATTTATTATCAGTATTGTAAAATAATAGAATTATTTAAAATAATTTTTTACGGTTGGGTATAAAAATGCATGAAATTTTCTGAGTGGATTTTTCTTATATCGTGAATGTATACAAAACTAAATAATGAGCAGAATTTAATCGAAATCAAATTATTTTAAATCAGTTTTCATGTTTGTTGAAAAATTGTCAATTTCAGGTTCATAATTAGTCAGACAAATGAGACAAAGATTTTTACAAAAAATTATGAACTTTTAAAAATAAATATGTGTAAAAAGTTTTTTTTTATTTATTTTGCATCAATTAAATTTGAAAAAAAATTCAGAAGATTATTAATTCCCAATTTATTTAATTTTTAAAATTTTAAAAGTAATTATATAACAGTAAATTGGATAATTAATAATAATTATTTTACTAGTACACTGCTTTTATAAGCGAAAAAATAACTTATTTAAATTCAAAACTAATTTCTTAATTTGTAATTACACTTTTACTTACTTATCGTCGAATATAAATAGAAAGCAAGTTTTGTAAAGAGTGCAAAAAAGATAAAATTCAATAAAAAGAAATCAGAACAATTCCTTATTCTAGATAATTCTTAACAACTTGTCTTCACGATGTTTCCAAACAAAGCAAACGAAATTCCATTTTTTTTGACCTTGCTGAAAATTCATTGAAATAGCAACTGTAACAACAGCTAATAACTACTTCCCCACCTCCAAAAATATGTCCTGAATGGAATGGTTTTGTGCAATGTGGCCCATTGAAACTGTATATTAGTTAGGCAACTAGATGCAATTATTTATAAAAATTTCGTAATATCTAAAGAAAATTTGTAAATAAATAACAATAAGGAGAATTTAAATACTCATTTGCTCTAAAATCATATTTAAAATTTATTTCATTTACATTTTATGATAAAATACATTAAATTTTGCGGAACATGTTGGCTAAAAAAAAACATTTTATTGAACTTGCTTGTTCATAACTCAAGCTATCTTAATATCAATAGATAGAACGACACGAGCTGAGATTTTAAAATATTTTTTAAACGCGCAGTTATATGATTGGGAAGACTTGCAATAAAAAATATTGTTTTTTAAATTGAGGAAATATGATAACTTACATCATGAAAAATTACAGATTTACAAAAAGAAATGTTTCTTTTATTAAACATAAATATAAAAAATGATGCATAAAAATAATTGTGGGAATGCATTTTTTTAAACTTTAATTAGACTTGTAACAATTACTCATAAAAAAAGATTGATTTCACTTCCGAGAATAAATCTCACTCTTAAAATATTTGAAGAAAGTTTTAAGTTTTCTACAACAAAAGTTCCATTAAAAACTATTTTATATTCAGACACAAACAGGATTAATAAATCTAAGAAAATCGTTTTCATTCAGAATATTCCACCCATTATAATCATTCACTAATTTCAAGGAGAATTAACTTCATTAATTATTGGTAAAGAATAAATAATGATCTTGTACATCCACTTCTGACGTTCGCATAAAGGACGGAGAATTTGTGTGAGGGAAGATGCGTCAAACCATTTTTCAAAAATTTTGCGCCTTCTTAGAAAGACATATTTTATTTTGTGTATCCCCCTTTTCAACGCTATAATGTGCGACAAATTGAAGCGAAAAATTCCCAGAAAATATTCTAAGAAAATATTGAATTTGATGCGAATGATTTATGGATTATAAAGATTCTAAAAGAAATTTAGCAAAGATTAAAATCTTAGAATATGCTTAAATCAGTTATTTTTGTAATAATAATGGACCAGGAAATTTTGATATATTAATTATGTTAAATTAAAAATATAAATAGTTATTTTAAAAATATAAATAATTAAAAATATAAATAATTATTTGCTTGTTAATATCAAAAACAAACAAAAAAATTACAAATTTTTATAAAAAAAACTCTGATGAAGTATTTTATTAAGAAAAAGTACATTTCATAAAACGCTTTTCTGGATAAAAATATTTAAAAAATGGTTTTTTAACTAAATTTTATGAATAGTTTTGTAAAAATATAGAACCTGTTTTCTGAAATATACTTCTCATGTCACTATTTATGCAGCTTGAAATAAACGACAAAATTCTATGGGGCTGAGAATCTTACTAAATATTTTCCCTTAATTATAATTCTTTAGAGAAATGTGATCATCCGACAATATTAGCAATTGTTCGATTCATTTCTAAATAAAAAATAGTTATTTTAAAATATAAAGAACCATTGGCTTATAAAAAATTATCTCTGAAAATATCTAGGTAGTAATTTGATTATCCATGTTCTTTTAAGTTCGAATTTATTTAAAATTCCTTAAATTATTTATGCTTATTTATATTTATACATAATCTAGTGAATTAATATTTATTGCTAATTTACTACTGAAACTAGTATTTTTTCTAAAGGATCACAATTTTTTTTATTATTTCAAGTATAAGTTTATATTATAAGTTTTATTTTTATTATTAAAAAAAAGATTACCAAGGTGAAAAACTATGTAACTAGAAGTTGATGAGAATAGAATAAATATTTTCATTTTACCAAATATTTTACAAAAAAAGCATATGATGAGTTTTAATGAAATACACTTCACAACAGGAAAATTTGAGATAATGAAAATTATAAATAACATCGTAGATATTTCTCTAAATCTTTAACATAACAGCTATATTCTTCTTCTTTATAAATTAGTTTTATCACACCAAATATCTTTTTTAGATACTTGCCTATTCAGGAATATCCTGTTGAAAAAATACAGTGAAACTTACAACTTTTCTTAATATAATAAGTTTTACAATGAGAAATTTTGAATTATAAAAATGATAAAAAATATTAAAGATACACATTTTTGTGTGTAGAGTCTACTGCAAATATGACCACTAGATTTTTTTTCTTTGTTTATTGAGTAAAATTTTAGACGGGTTAGACTTTCCTAATTCACAATTATGACAATATATAATAAAAATTCATTTCTAACTAATAATGACATCAAAATAAACAGTCTAATTTTAATGAATACAAAATACATAAATATTGAAATTTTAATTGCAGTAAACACGAATAAGTAAAAATGAACGTCTTATACAGAATTTTCCATAATATTAAAGTCAACCTGAACTCAGTACACAAATGTAACTTAACTTTCCCTTTGTTGGATTTGTGATACTACTTTAAATATAGAATACTGGGATCCTCATGAAATAATTTTTATTCGATTTCACCTTCCAAATTTTAATTCCAATATTATCGCAAAATTTTAAAATAATTGAATTAATGTAAAAGAGTAATGTGAATTTACCTTAAATGAAAATATAAACAACACTAACAAGACAACATCTAAATGATGGATCAAACATATTTTGTCTTCTTTAAATTAGAAAACATTTCAAGTAATGCTTTAGATGAACCAAATCATTTTAAATTTTAGTTAGATTTCATAATACAACTTATTATAATACCTAATTCTCTAATCTCTCTGACAACTTTAAACAACACATAGACTTCAGGGAAATTTTAAATCACTGGTAGGAATCACTAATCTGATATTAAAAGAGAATTTTATGTTAAAAACCATAAAATATATGAACTTGTGTTTATAAGAAAATCACAACGAAGATCATAGTTTATATGCTTCATAGTGGTTATGTTTTTAATTAATACATTCACGATAAGAGAGATATGAATGCTTGTAAATGAAACTTTTTGTAACAATACTTTAAAAACCGAAAAAAAAAACAATCCTCTAATATACGTACAATCTTAATTATAAAATAGTCTAGGACATTAATCTTTAACATTCAACTGTTAAATTATCACAAAACAATAAAAAATAATCTACCGTCAAAAAGTAATTAGACTACAAATTCTCACAAATAAAGGAATAAATTACTAAGTACTTTTAGTATGCCCAAGTGTAAAACACGTTTAACGAAATGGATACATTAGACTTAGAATAGTTCTCTCAATTTTCCTCATGTACTCTTTTATTGAATATTTTATTTAAAGCACATCTATTCTTCACATATTTCCAAAATTTTCCAGTATCAAAAAATTTCCTTTTGTGAAATAACAGAATAAATAGCAAATAAATGTTCACTTGCCAAATCGTTTTGTGGTATCAAATATCAAACAATTATATAGGCAACAATTATTTTTTCCTTATTTAATAAGAGTCTTTTTTAAATCAAATATTTGTTAAAATTATACGTTTTTGATATTTTCCACCATAACTAATAATGTTCTTGTGAACCTCCCACAAATCCCAACCAATTTAAAAAATTTTCCCATGGGTATCACAGGTGGAAACGTTATATTTTAAAGCAATCATTGTGAAGAGCCGTTGAATTATGCCTGTTCACTTCATTCGGAATGTTGTGGAAAAGAATCACTTCCCGTATGAAAGAAATGGATAAAGGAAATTAAAAAAAAAAAAAAAAAGAAAAGAAAATTATTAGAAGATCTTTGTAAAGATTGAATAGCTTTGAAACCTAAAGTTATGATTTAAAATTTTTCTTACTCATTAGAGAGCTTTGAAAACTTGCTGATTTTTTTTATAATATTGAAAGAAACATAATTATATGGAAGATAAAATCAGTGGAAATAATTTTATATAAAATTAAAGCCAAGTGAACTAAATATTTAATTTTTTGTTTTAACGTTAGAATTTATAATTGTAAAAATACCTCATTTATTCTTTATTTTCTTCATCATATTTGAATTCCTAGAATAAATAGTCACATAGTTTCAATTATTTTAGAAGAATGTAAACTTGATACTTCAATTGAATTTCTCTCAAACTTGAAGCAATTGAATAGTAAAAAAATATATGATTTGTAATCGGAAGTAAACTATATCATTAACTCATTCGATTTAAAATGCATCGAATTATTCTTCCCATTTCAAATAAATGTACATTTCATAGCAATTATCATTCTCCTCATAATTGATGACTTCCGGGGTGTAAAATGTATCCCCAAAGAGACACAGAACGAGACCCTCTCATTTGAAAGGTTTTCGTTGCATGCATTATGAACTTTACCAGCGATTAATCTAGGAACTCCAGGGAAGGTAATACGTAATGATAGTATTTATCGCATATCAGAAGATAACTGCTGAGAAATTTTAGAAATCATTTCACTAATTGGGCACCTTGGGACAATTCAACCTGAATTATGGTAAGGGAAAAGGGAGAGTTAAATTCTAAAACTAATTTCCTTTGATTTGAGCTTTCTATGTATACACTAAGAAAGGTATTCAGTGAAGAAACTCACAGTTTTTGTTTAATCAGAAATTTTAACGTTCAGTGTGAAAGGCTTATTAAAACATATGAATATCAGAGTATAGAAAATAATTTTTTTAGATGAAATATTTTATAACAAACATATCGTTTTAAATTTGTCCTATAAGATCATGCAATTTTCTATCAAATATTTAAAATTTTAAAACAATTTTACATGGATATGTCGAATTTTGGTGGTTGATATATTTCATGTATTTCAATATTTATACTGAAGACTATCTAAAAAATTTAACTAGATTCTAGAATGTAATTCTATACACAGAAGAAATAAAAGATTTTGAAAAATATTATCGATAAATATTGAAAACTAAAACGGAACAATAAAATTCAAGAAATAATCCATGGACTATGGTGCAATTTCAAATTTAGTGCATTATAAATAATAATCAAAACATATTCCTCCAAACATAGCTAGTTATAGTATTTCAACTATAGAGTTACTTAAGAGTTAAAAAGCTGATGAAAACAATTATGATGACCCAATAATAAAATTGAGGGAAAAAAAAAAACAAAAAAAACGTATATTAAACTTTGTGACCACTAGGTTAATAAAATATCAAACATGTTTTGATACAAATTGTCCTTAAAGAGATTTCTTCAATTGAAATCTAATGTGGAAAGGGAAGAAATTGGAGAAAATGTTTAATTATAAGGAACTAGGACAGAAAGCAAATTTGAGTCCTCGTATGAAATTATTTTGAGAAATAACTTATTCCTGTCAGCGTTTTAAGAGAATTTGGAAAGTCTTTGTCTATACTCCCAACAATTAAATGTTGAATGCATGAAAGCTACAAGAGTTGTATACAGTACTTGGTGATTTAGAAAAAATGGCCGTTAACGTTTTACCTCTCAACTAAGCATTTTTCTCTTCAAGTATATTGATTTACACAAAGCGTCCTTAAAGTTATAAAATACAATATGTTGATGTATTAATATTTTTACATGCATATAATAGAAGAATATAAATTTTGGAAAATTGCATTCATGCCAATAAATCAAATTACGTAATATTAGATTTTAATAATTCTCAAAAACAACATATTTTTATCCAAATATTACTTAAATAAAATTTCATTATTCATTTTTCTGAGATGAATCTTTATTCTTAATAACGTATATCTAGATTCAAATATAAATTTAAAAATATCCATTCTTATGATTCCGAAATTATTTATAGACAAATGTATTTGTGTATTTTTATTTCTTAAGCAATAGATATGTGTTCCTGATATTGGTCAAATGTTTTGTATTACTAATCATTAATGTTCTTCGTTAAAAATATTTCAATTAAATATATGAAAACAAAACAAAAAAAAAATGTTAAGAAAACATGCAGAAATTTAGTTAAATTAAATGTTTAAGAATATATTTAACAGTTTTCAATATTCCTTCAACAGATTTAAGTCACTCATCACGGATTAGTTTTTTCTTCTACAAAAATAAAAAAAAAGTAATGAAAAGTATTTCATTTGCCGTATCAAAACATTATTTAGCCATAATGCTTCAGGTATAAAAAAATTCACTAAAAAAGATGGTAAAACATTAAGCTCACAATTAAGAGAAGAGTAAATTTAAAACAAAAGAGTCCCATGTAGTTTCAAAACCAGCTATAAAAGACTGAAGGTGATTTTTTTTATTTTTATTTTCCCTTCTAGCTATTTCCTTCCTTACACAAGGTGTGCGATCCCTTATCGCGGTTAATAGGATGGTCGTTAAAATGTAATTATAATTCATCATCTGGTAAGTTGAGTTCTGGCAAACCAATGAACCAAGCTAATGGTTGCTCGTTACACATTTAAGGTGCAAGTGAAAACATGAAAATCAACATTTAACAGAATCAATTATACTACGAGGCACGATTTTTGAAATGAATTGAAATATGTTTCTTAACAATGTTACACTATCCATTTACTCCTCAAGTTTTAAAAA
>JAPDSC010080366.1:203515-248490 GCA_026290005.1 Latrodectus geometricus
CTATTTTTAATCTACTTCTATCTATGCCAAAATTTATCGATAAACAACATCATATAAACTTTAATAAATAAATGGAATTGAAGTTTATGATACACATATTAATTTGTTTTATGATCAATCTGAGGATTGTTTTTCATAAAGTTGATTAATTTATATGCCTTACTTTTTGATTAATTTTATAAACATTTTTTATGGCTACAAAGCAGCAATACATTTACAGTAATAAAACTGCATTATATTAATCATTATTGTTAGTGTATTTTTATCATTATGAATCATTATTGTTTGTGTATAATTTGATCTTATTTAATTTTGACTAAAAAATAAATCCTACGTTAAACAAATAACCTTTTGCAAACAAATTTTATACATTTTATATTGTTTACTCTCTGCTTTTTTAATTTTCTTTATACACAAACTTTCTCTTTGCTTTTTTAATATCCTTTAAAAAAAGTATCCTTTGTAATTGCTTATTTTGTATTAATGCACTTTATAACTCTTTTTAAATATTGAAAAAAAGCTCTTTTGAAAAAACACCCCTAAGAAAATATTTTTTATATCTAACTTTAAGTATTGTTCAATGAAGAAAATTTTATAAAATTGAATTATAAATTGAAAGAAAGAAAGTTAGTATTTGATTTTAGCAAAGTGATTAATTCTATCATTTTAAGGTAATTAATGAACTATTTAAAAACAATAATTTTTTTTACCGATTTATATAATGACTTGCTTAAATTTTATAAGTCACTCCACCCTTTCACAAATAAGTCATAGTTAAATTACTTTTAAAAATTAAATATTCAAATCAATTTACTGTCACTTCATTAGGTGACTTTAGGTGAAATAAATAATATTAAGTTTTTTTATATTGAAATGTACTTGAAATTATAATTTTATTATACATTTTGTGTAAAAAACCTTGATATAAATATTTGGTTCAACTTTATAGTTTTATAAAAAAGTTAAAAATCTATGTGAATATATCTTAACTAAGAGAATTTATAATAATTATTAAATGAAAACCTATTTATTTAATAGAATTATGTATATTATTTTTCTTGTTTGAAATTAAAGTAAGCATGGATTTTTAATAAATGTACTTTTTTATGTACAAGCATGTAAGTTTTGTATGTATAGTAAGAAAAATATTTCTATCTCAGAAAATATTATTTAGAATATTTTAAAAGAATACTTTTGATACGTTAGCTAACAGAAGCACTATCAAACTTGCAACTTCTTGTCTAGAACTTCTAGGTTTAATTTATCGAATATTTAGGTTTCATTCTTTATACATTTTATACTTTATCAAATATTGTTAAGTTAAAGCAAATATAAAAAGTTTGCTTTATTTTACTATAAAATTTCTTACCTTATATAATATTTGTAATCGGAAATGTTTTTACTACAATAAACTTTTGATTTTATGAAGATTTTTGTTTAAAACTTAGACTATTTAAATAGAGTACTTTTAATATTCAATTCTTCACATTATAATGTCTTAAGATAAAAGGAATTAATTTTACTTTAAATATTTTATTAGTGAATTTTCATAAATCTCGTGAAATTTATTTTTCATAATTATATAAAAAATAATTTTTATGTAATAAGTGAGAGTAGATCAATATTTTATAAAATAAAGCAATATAAAATAAAATAAAACAAACTAAGGAGTTTTTAATACCGTTTCTTTAACATAAAATGATACATTGCTTTAACTTTTTCTGCATTTGTTCCGAGAATTTTTCTGAAATATATTTATGCTTTGATTTGTAAAGTGAAATTTATTGCCGACGGAGAAATCTAGACATAAGTAAAGCAATTACAATAGCATTGAAAGCAAAATAATATGAAAAGAGACCGGATTGGAATAGTTAAAAATATCTTTGTCTTTAAACTATATCAATAGATTTGGAAAATGTAAAATAGAAGAAATTTTTCCTTAAATATCATTTGTCTTCTCAGCTTTTTCAGAAAATAATTAGTTTTGCAAAAGAGTATGCAATCTCTGCAAAATCTCAATTGAATTTTTGTTTGTAATAAATATATTTATCTTTACTGATGTAGGGTAAGGCAAATTTAATAAAATACTTTTTGTTATTTTATGTCAGAATATTTTTCAGTTTAATGATATAGTTGATTAGAAAATATATTTTGCGATTAAATTTATCACGTTTTGAATTTTATAGAAATCAAGTTTTAAATTTTATCTTTAATAATGTCTTTCTCTGAGCAGCTGCTGTCCGTCGGTCGTTCCGCTAATATTCACTTATAACTAGATTATTTTAAACAGAAGAATGGAATTCAATTTATCAAAAGTGAAGTATATAATGAAAATTGATCTACCAAGAGTAAAACATGAATTTTTAATTTATAAAAGTGCATAAAAATTATAGTTGAGTTTTTGTTCATTACTTGCAATAATCAATCAGTTAAAATTTTACATTCAGTGTCAAAACTAAATAAACAAAAGAACTCATTCTTTAGAAAGCAATGTTAAGTTACTGGAGTACCTTTTAATGTTTAAAGGTATATTCTTTAAAACCCGTATATATATATATATATATATATATATATATATATATATATATATATATATATATATACTTTTTTTGCTTCCATTAGAAAATATATTCTTAGATTTTTTTATCCTTAAGCAAATGTTTTATTTTTTAATATTTAAGACAAAACTTAAGAAAATATCTTTGCGCCTGTTTGTACTCACCATTGTATCGCTGTGCATAATATGAATTTGAAACTGAAATTTAAACAATCTTCCTAAGCAATCCTAAAAAAACGGATATTTTATCTTACTATCTTTTCTTGTGCAAGGATGAGATCTGAAATATGGTTTAGGCATAAATAAATCTATGTGCCAGATCCAAAAAATATTTCGAAATTTTTAAGTTTAGACGTTTATCAAGTATAAAAAAATGTAGTGAATAAAGATTTGTAAAGAAATAACTTCATAAATAAATGAATAATATAATTGTGAACATGACTTCAAATTTTCCCCAATAATCTTGTCAGAAATGCCTTATAATACTAACAGTAAATTAAATAATAAAAACTACTGTGAATTTGCATCATAAAAACATAAGTACTATTGAATAGGGAAGAATATGCACAACTTCTTTGAGATAAAAGGAAGAGTATTTGAATAATTTAGAATTTTGATTGTTCTTAATCTTAAATGTATACGCCTCAACAGCTAAACCTTAGAGAATTGGCATTACAAAATCATTACTAATACCTTTGTATTTAATTTTGCAACTCAATTTGATGAGAACTAACATTCAACTTAACCATTTCTGAAACATAATTAATCATTTTAAGGAATTGATAATCAGTCGTATTATTTTAATCGATACGGATTTAATATTACATCAATCTAATTTTTTTGACATGAATCTATTTCAAAACTCATGATGGTTATGATAAAAAGAATATTTCGATTCTGTATTTATAGATTTAAAAATTGAATATAAATGCCACATTCTTAACAGTAGGCTTCATAATTTACTCCAAAATTTTGAACTCAATATTGATTTCTCTTATTTCATGCACATATTATTTAATCTCAAGTTGCTCCATATTAACGAAGCATAAGTTAGATTTTAATGCTTTTGGGTTTGCAGTTTACTTAATTTGTTAAAGAAGTCATAACTTAGGTTTTAGTAATTTTGTATTTGCTTTGTTAATATATTAAGTGTTTCATTGTCATTCTGAATAAATGTACGCATATATCCCTTTACATACTGAGAAATATGAATCAAGAATTGCATAACCAGTTATTTTTTTTTCTATCATTGGAAAAGAGTGATTTTTCAAAATAGATTTACTCAATTTTTGTGCAAATGTATGCATACCATCAATTAGAAGTTTCAAGATTCAACAAATTTTTGTAATCATATTCCAATTCCTGGGGTAATTTTTCTTTTCTGTCTTTTTTAAACGAACAATTGAAAAACAGAGTTAGCTTTTTCTCGCTAAATTCAAAACTTTCCATTACAAACGTTTTGTTTAACATGTCATCCGCATGAAATTGTAAAATATTTTCTACTACAAACTACTTATATTACATTCTCTTCTTAAAGTAAGAAGCTGTTGATAAATGTGATTAAATTTAAAAAAAAAGAGGGGGAATGAATATACATATTAAGTTTTGTAGAAATCTGTCTAGTGATACCTGAGTTGCATATCATATTCCACTTTTTTATTGTTTCCTAATTCTGTTTTGGTGATTTTGATTGGCTTGTTTGCCTTTTTACGGCCACTTTTTGCTGGAGCTGACAATACAAGAGATAGATCCACTTCCTTTATTGGGGTTTTAATACTGAATTATTTTATTTTTTTTAAGATGATAAAGTATACACATTTTAAATTTCGTATGGATCTGTCAAAATGTGTAAAATTATATAATATTCAAATTTAAAAGCAAGCAAGCAAACATATAACTATACAAGCATGTATAGTTAGCTATATATAGTTTATTTAAAAAGGAATTTTAATTTTTCAAACATAATTTCATTGTGTTATTTTATTATATATTGTATATCTTTATTATTTCTTATTATCTTCTTATTTTGATATTAATTTATTACGAATAGAAGTTTTCATTATCATTTTAGTAATTTCCAAGCAAGTACTTACAAGTTAGTATGTACTTACTATTTAGATAATTATTTGGAAGTTACTATTTAAAGTATTTTAGTTATATGCAAATAATTTTACTATTTCATTTGCATATATAGTATGATTGTTATTGTGCCTATATATTATTGATAGTTACATTGAATTAATGGTAGAGTAATATAACATATAGATAAATGAAAATATATAGATATTGAAGCTTGTGTCAGTTTTATATTAAGACTAAAATTAGAAGGAATTATTCACAAATTCTTATTTTTTCTTTTCTTTACAATCTAATTAAGATGAGAAACGATATACATTAGCAAAACTAAAAATTCCAGCTGGTCTTTTAATAATAGAAATTAGAAAAAAATAACCAAATATTATACTTCCGGGTATTTATGAAAATATTTTATTCTTTATTTTTTTTCAACTAGATATGATCATATATTTAGGGCTAATTTTTTTCTTCTTAGTTTTTATAGGATGTATAAGGAATAATATATTTAAAACTATATATAAAAAAATTATGAATATATTATCGTAATACAAAATTATGGAAACATAAAGTAGCAGGATATTATAATTCTTTCTGAAATATAATCATTTTGCAATTCAGATTTCTGATAAAAACTCATTTTAACTATTTTACTAAAGATTAAAATATCATGTTACCAAAATCAAAAGTGCATTTCACAAACTGTTGGCGACTTCATGATACAAAATGACTTTACTAATTCAAATAATTAAATAATTTATTTAGTGAAATAAGAATGTCATTAGCTGAAAGTAGATATACTGAATATTTCGAGTTCTGACGGCCTAACTTTTTAAACTTTTTGTATCTTATAAATATGATTGAATAAAATTATGGAATCTAAGTTACTATACAAAATTCGTATTTTATTTGTAATAATATTTTAGAAATTTTATTTGTTACAATATCTACATGAATTAAGAATACATTTGCTTTATGTTTATGAATTAATAGGAGTATAGAAATGCATAAACAATGTATAAACATGAGATATCAATTTTTAACGTTGTAGAAAAATCCTTTATATATTAATTCTTTGGAATTATCAAGTTGGATAAAATCTATTATTATAATGACATCTTTGCTGAAATTCAAGTTCTGTATAATGTTGTGTTGAATTTTTAAAATGTATTATAGCTTTTTAGATTGAATTTTGCATAAATTATGAAATTGTTTGTAATAAAAATAGACTTATTATTGCTGGAAAAATCTAAACTTATAAAATACTTTGTTATTCATGTTTTTATAAAAAAAATGTATTTCATACATATATAGTTATAACAATAAATATTAAGCAAAAATATATTTAAAAACACCTTATTCTACTAAATATGCATACAATTAGTACTCAAAATATGTATTGCATTTTTATTTTAAATAAAATAATTTTTCTAATTTTTACCTAAGATAACTAAGTATAAATAAATCACTACTTTTAAATTTTCCAGTTCTATGACCATTTTTATTTAATTCATGTAACAAATCTTCATTATTAAATTGAAGAATTTCTTAAAGAAGTGTAAAAAGGATATTTCCATATTTGATTACTCTCTTAAGGTTTATAAAACTTTAAAATTATTCTCGAAAACTCTTATGACCTTTATCGAAAAATTAAACTCATAGTAGAGAGCTACATTTATTCTAATCAAATTACCTGGAAGTGAAATTCTGAATGGTAGTAAATAGTTTATATTTTATAAAAACTTAATCAAATTAAAATCATGCTTTTCATACCTGCTGTAATGTAATTTATTTTGACAAAGTAAAAATGAAGTAATTAATTCACTATTATATATCAAAATACCATATTTGTATATAAAAAGAATTTTAATAAATAGATGATTTAAAATAAATCTATTTTGTGCATTTACATATCCCTAAATGTTTCTGTCAAAAATAATTGCAAATTTCTTTTTAATCAATGTATTAAGTTTTAAATTTTAATTATGCTAATCATATTTAGTTTAAGGAATAAAAGCAAAATATCAGTAAGCAGTATATCAATTATCATGTTTGAAAATGGCGAAGACATTTTTCAGTCCCATTTTGCCAGAAGTAAATGATTGAAGCTATTATTTGTTCCTGAGCTGTCGACTGTAAAATAAAATTTCATTTGAAATTTGTAAAGTGCAATTTAAGCAAAATATGTTTTCGAATTTATGCTATTTAATCAGTAGAGTACATTTCATTATTCAATAAAGAAATTCGAGACTTTTAAAACTCTCTTCATAGTTCTTATACATTAGTTCATTTTTAAAAAAAAAAAATTAATGAAGGATATATTTCATAGAACACGCCTTGTTAATTACAAGAGTTCATAGGTTTACGTTTACTTTTAGAAATTAAATGCAATTTCTTTAAAGAAATCAAGTTAAAAAGAAAAAAACAGTCATGCGACAAGAAATTACTTCAAGTATATTGCTGTTAAAAGTGTAAAATTAAATCTAACAAGAAAAATAATGAAATAGTGCTTACTTAGTAATATTTTGATATCATGATTCAGGAATTTTTCTGAATTAATATTTTATCAATAAAATGCATGATTTATTTTCAGATATATTGTATATTTTTTACAAACTTATGGATAAATATTCTTAAAGTTAAAAATTTTGCACAGTTAACAAAATCTGAGTAAAAGGACAAAATAATATTGGGAGATGTTACATTTCTCAAGTGCTTATGAAGAATATCGAAATAAAGTTTTACTTGCCTTAATTTATTTTTTGCACACTAAAGTAACTGTCGAGCGTAAGTCTGATACAGCTTAATATGGATGAAAAAATGTTTAGAAGATAGTCTGTTTAAATCTAACATTATACGTGATTGCCATATGAATGCTTCAATAAGTTGAATTGCTTATAACCATAATTCACAAAATAATGATATTTGTTTTTGAATATTTTTGATTTAAATATATATATATAAAGGAAAAAATTGGTAAAGAACAATTAAATGTCAAACAAGAAAATACATTTTTATAACTAATTTTGATTTAATATTTTAAAAAATAAAATTGAAAAACAATAACAATATGATGTTTAACAATAATTGAGCAATTTTAAAATCAGTTCATGGTTTTTATTGGAAATAATAACGTATTTACATACATAATTATTTATTATTATTGATATTTTATTATTATTAAATATTATAGTAGTTATTATTAATAATAGTGAAATACATCTATGCTTATTTTGAACCATCAAAAAATGCCATTTAATTTGAAACTCAGGTCTAATTAAAATATGTGAAAAGAAGTATATGAAATTTTTTCCATGTAGTATATTTAATGATTAGAATATTAAATATTTTTCTTTCAACCTAAAATATTTTGAATAAGTTGAAAAATGTAACTTTTTATTAACGAGTATTTCGAGCATAAAATTAAAGATGTACATCAAACCACACTTACTCATACAAATCATTCTTGTGTTTGATCATGGAAGTATCGCTTAAATATAAAAATGTCGCAAAAATGAAATAAATGTACTTCTACATCGTATAATATTGTATGATTAAAATTCAACAGTTAATGTTCTACATTGCATAATAATTATATTAAGAATTAATTGTTGGAATATGCTTAAATACAATTGATATTTCTTTCACTTGTTTGTTTTGTCATGTTTTTGACATGTTTGCTTTCACCTCTTATGTCAATGCTGTTATCAAGAGTGTTATTTATTTGTGCTATGTTGAAATTTTTAATTGGATTAAAATGACTTTAATTTAAGGATGAAGGAATAAAGGGAAGTAAAAAGCTCAAAATTCATGGAGAAATTTTTTTTTATTTTTCAAGAAAGTTCTATAAATTAAAAAACTCATATATGGAAATAATTTAATGTTCTAGGGATTTTTTGCGTGATATTTCTTTAATGGCTTTCTTCATCTTCTTATAATTATTTAAGCTATTTTTTTTTATAAAAAATTAAACTTACCAAAATAGAGTACTTACTCTTTTAGAATATTGTTAAGTAAAATAATAGTTTCTTCTACAAATATACATTCTGTGTCATTCAAAATACTAAAAAATCAATCAAAATTATTAAATATGGCTAATTTTTCTTTTAAAATAGTTGGTTAAGAAAAGAGGAACTACTTAGCTAATGAAAAAGTTTCCTTTCCTCCATTAACTAAATACATGAACTATGCTTCTTAGACTAGAATTTCTTATGATGGAAATCTTATTTGTTTTACATTGTCTTAATATTATTTACTTGTTTAACCGCTTATAAAAGAAGTGTCTCTATCGAAAGTCCAAAAATCTTTCATAATAAATCAATGTTTTTGGAGAAGCATAAAATTCAAAACTGAGAGCTTAAATATGTCAAACTTTTCGGTCCAAGGAAAGCAGAGTAAAATATGACGCTCTAAAAGAAGCGGAAAATGTTTGAAAAATGAGCTGGCACTTCCTTTCCTTCGCCTAAACACAAATCTTCCGCCAGTCTTAGAAGTGAATGCAGGAGGCCATTATCTATTCCTGATAGATAATTAATGAAATTAATTCTCCTTGAAATTAGTGGAAGTCTTATCATGACAGCTTATGTCAATGGTCGTTTATGTGAGATTTTCCTAACATCTCATCAAGAATTTGAAAAAACAAATTGTGATCAAAGAGTTTCCTGTGTTATTTTGAATGCAATTTACGAATCTTCATTGAAAATAGGTTTCTATAAATTATTCTAATAAAGATGGATTATATATATAGAGAGAAGGATACCAATAGGAAATGCTCTGTAAGTGCTATGCGTACGCCAAAAAATGCGATTTAAATCCTAGAGTTGAAAGTACTTTATTGTTAAAAAATTAAGCTAGAAATTTAAAATCTATATAGAAATTTCAATCTTTTCGAATTAGGAGAATATTAGAAACTTGATACTATGAAGTGTTTGCACACTTTATAAAAGAAAAAAAATGTCCCCTGTAATAATTAACAAACATACTGAATTGATTAAAATGAGAACGAGTAAAAAATAACTCAAAATCAGATACAGCTTATCAATTATTTAAAAAAGATTAACGTTTAATTCATGTAAATAGAAGTTAATGTATATATAATATATTAAAACTAATGAGCTTCTGCCAGGTTGTAAGCAATTTTAAGGTTGTTAATTATTTTGCCTTTGGTTGAATACAACAGTATCAAATAGTTATTTTAGGCAGACAAAAACACCAAATTTATAGCATCAAATTATTTTATATTATTTAATATGTGTGTATTTACACTTAAGCAAAATAAAAGAAATCGATATGCATAAATCAGTGTTTGTATAGAGTTCAATGGTATTAAGAGTTAAATACAATTAAGTGAAACATAAAGGCTTTTTTGTATAAGACTGTTATGTGTAGGAAATATGACCGTTGACAATAATAAAATACCAAGGAGTTAAAATATTCTTAGAAAAAAAATTGAAACATTATTTTTTACCGAATTTAAATCAGTGAAGGACATAAAACACATAACGAATTGTATAATTTTGTCAGTCATTATGTTAATCTGTATAATTTTTTATTAAAATTGAAATCGTAAAATAACAAGATTATTACCTCCGAATGAATTAAGACTGTATATTAGTTAAAAAGTTCTTGTAATACTAATCCTTGAAAATTCTTTTACTGAATGTAGAAAATTTATTTAAAATGTTATTATATTTTAAAAAAATAGTAAAAGAATTCATAATAAGGACAGGTTTAAAAATATAAAAAATAAAAATGTTACATTTTTTATAAAATATGATGTTCTGGTTCGTTTCCTTCTAAAATAAGTTATTTATCTTGTGAAACACAATTATTTATTTCCTTATATTGTGGATAAGATCACAAGAAACGTGACTTAATAAATTTTTTATTAAATAATAGTATAGAGATGTATCTCCATGATATGTAACAGTAGAAAATATTTTTTGTTAAAATATTATCTTTTGTTTATTACTGAATGTTATTAATATTTTGTATCATTGGTATCATTAAAAGGTTATTCAGAACAATAGATCTAATCATAGATTTACTGTGTAATTTATGTTGCAATAAATTATTTTTTATTATTTTGTAGCGAGTTAATATTTATATTTTAAAAAATTTTTCTAACTATAATATTTATCGACATTCTCTTTTCTTTGATAATATTCTTTTGTTTTATAGTTTCAAATGTATCTCAGAAGCACCTTTGTGATTAATTCACGCGTAATGCTTTTAGCATACAATTTATTCATTATTTCAAATCCTTTATCAAAACCATTAAACATTAAGTAGAAAATTATCTTTTGCAGAAAACAACTTAAACTGTAAAATAAACTTACTGGCTAAAACCAAGTAATATGTTCCAAATGTTATTTTAGATCTTGGGAAATAATCCTAAAAGCTGTTGAATTTTCTTGAAACACATAATTGATTGCTTTATAAAATTTGATTAAAATATTTGATTAAGTAATATTACGATTTTCATTACATTCCTATTTTTAAATTGCATAACATGCTTGTAAGAAATTTGTATTTATATTTAAAATTTCAAGAAAATAAAACAATTATTTATTTTTTCCAATCATAAATGTTTTACTCTTGATGTATAACCAAAATATTAAACCACTGATTGGTTAAGTAACCATATTAAACAAACAAAATTCGAAACAGTACAAAAAAAAATTTACAAAATGTGTTCTAAGAACTCTAAAGAAGTCTATGAACAAAATTTGTTAAAAAAAAAAAAAAAATACCAAGCATTTGCAATGTTTTTTGTTATGCTTTATCATTCATTACACAATCATATAAACGCTATGAAATTTTTAATGGATTTAAACTGCACTTATGAATTAAAAAAAAAATCAGGAAATATTTAATTCATTATTCCTATTTTATCAAAGCAATAAACATTTTTGAACGATTGCAAAGTGTCTTAAATTTTCCGAAAAACCAAAAATAACTCAAATCTATATAAATAAAATCCTTCTTCTATTTGCCAATCAACTTTATGCCTGGGATTGAATTGAAAACAGTTGCACAAATGGGAATGAGCTAACTTCAGAGTATTGGTCTCTGCCTGACTTAAAAGTTATGTTATACTTCGAAATTTCAATTACAATTTTTATTACTATTTTAACTGTAATTACTCTGATTTGAATTTCTTGTAAGCTTGCTTATGCTGCAATACAATTAATTTAACATACACGTGAGGGGGTGGTTCTTTTCTCTTTTTAAAAATATCATTTATCTATTACTACAAACAGTGGAGAAAAATATTTAATGGAAAAGAGGGGGGGGGGGCTCCTTTTTTTAAAAAAAGATTCTCACATAATTTTTTCAAAATAATGATGTTTATGATTCTTGGAAGATTGTATTTTTCCATTGTAGTACTTGTGCTTATGCTTTTCCCGATAAGAAGATTATAGGATGCATAAGAATGTAGGTAAAATGAGTCCTGACTTCAATGTTTAATAACAGAAGGATAATTTTAAATTTTTTTTCCTTTATATTCGATTTGACTTTAGCAAATCTATATAAGAAATCTCTTTTTATAGTGTATGACAGTATTTTGAATAAAGTTAAATAAGTAGTAAATAATGTTGTATTCCAAACTGCAGTGTTTTTCCCCAAAAGTTATTTTCAAGTTTTCTACTGTATTCTCCAGCTTCTTCAAATACTATGAACAATCACTCTTACTATTACGCTAAAACAATTTTAAAGGATGTCGAGTTTAGCCAGCTAATACTAATAAATATATTCTTAAAAAACTGAAAAATATGAAGCTTTATTGAATAGTAAAAATAATAGGGATTAAAAATCCTCGAAATATATACTGAAAATGAAAAACAACTTTGCTAAATCTGGGTGCTTAGGTAAAAATTAAAGTTTTATATATTATTCCTAACTCACTATCATTTCTTAATCAGAAAATATTTTAAAAATTAATGCAAATTTGAGGAGTATTTGCATGCAGTATAGAATAAATACCACGTAAATTTAAATAGATAGAATAATGCGTTAATATATATATATATATGTGTGTGTGTGTTAAAATTCCAAATTTTCTGATAAAGTACATTAAATAACTTATAAATACTCATTACATATACATATAATAAAAATAGATTTTATTTATACACGTAATACAATCCCAAGTTTTAATGAGATAAATTTTTTTCAATTGCATATATTTAGTAATTACATATTAAAATGCTAGAATTCAAGCACATCAAAAACCAAAATTTGACATACAAAAATGTTATTAATGTTAATGTGTTTCTTATTTAGTTATTATGGTGGCAAAACTGTTCTTTAGTTATTATTTAGTTTCTTTTTTAGTTACTGTATTTAGTAATGCATTTCTTCTTTAGCTATTGTGGTGACAAAGGAAAAATACTGATCTGATCCAGGTTTGTAGGGAATATATTGAAGGATAGAGAAAAAAATTCAAAACTATTAGTAACTTAATGATTTTAAATTAAATAAATAATTTTATTTAATTTAACTAAATAATAACTAAATAAAATTATTTTAAAAAATTTCTTTAAATAAATAAATAATTTTATTTATTTAAAGAAATTTTTTAAAATAATTTTATTTAGTTATTTAGATACAATAATTTTACGTTGCAATTAATCAAATTTTGTACAATATTTTAACGTATATTTCTTATAAACAATCAAATCTTCATTAATATTTTAACGTATGTTTTTTATAAACATATCTACAAAACATTAGGGGGCCAGGGTAATGAGGAAGAGATTAGTTGACTTTAGGAGAATAATTCTCAGACTTGTAGTTTTTGTCCCCACTTTTTCGCTAGTCAGTATCGATGTTTTAGCTTAACTTCACTTCTTCTTATTGTATGTCGAGACTGGAACTGTCATCTCTTCACATTGTATCCGCTATCTACCTAAACTGTTAAAACTATCTTTCTTGGATCATTTTATGCAGCCACTGATCCAGGTTTCTTCTTTTACTGTCTCTTCTTCTCACGCCTATCTAGATTCCATCAGATTCTGCATTTTAGAAAATAAAAGAAAATATTTGATTTTCTGCATCTATGTATCTTTCTTTCTTTCTTTTTGTGTCAAATTGATTTTCCTAATATTTTTAGAGTAAACTTTATTTAAAAAAATACTAATTTAATGACATTTAAATGTCTTAAAACTGAATTAGTAATATGATTTTAAAAGTTGAAATTAAAAATATTGATTAAACTAAATTATATATTTATGGTCTGTTTTCTTTAAACTAGTTTCTTAAAGTCAACGACTATAGCACCTATTACCATGGAAACTGCATTCTATCCCCAAATTAAAGGGCAAAAGTAATTTAACTCTTATATTAAATTGGTTTTTACTATGACAACGAACATTAAAGTGGATTTACTTTAACACGATTGTTAAAAGAAATGGACTATAAAATAGTTTAATGTATTTACTGTGTTGTTAACTGGTTTTGCATATATTATGATAAATTGAAACGGTTTGCATAAGAATTCATATTTAAGGAAATACAATTATCGAAGAATGTTTCTTTTGATGCGTTGAAAAATACGTCATTCATAATAAACAGAAAACACACACACATGAAAAAGTTTAAAAATCACGTAATTTCGGATTTGTACCGGGAGTTTTTTGTATTAATAAAGTTATTCGATAATAGAAAAATAACTTCTCCGTTTGTTTGCTTATATAGCATTTCATAAAATACACTTGTTAAAAAGAGTTTAAAACTCCTCGAACCAATAATCCTTTACTTCAAACTGTAAACATTATTAAAATATCATCAATAAAATTAGTGATGAAGAGATTAAAGTTTTTCACACAAAAAGAAAAAAAATTCAGAACAGTAAATTCCCAGAACTTTCATCAAAAGAAATAAAAGAAGAAAATTTCACCAAAAGAGATTACAAAAAAAAAAAAAAAAAAAAAAAAAAAAAAAAAAAAATTACGTAACTCTTGTTAATCATTTACCTAAGATATTCAGTATTTTCAATTTTATTTTATCTTAAGATAATTATTTTAAGTAGTAGAAAAAACATAGTTGCAAAATTGTTATAAACTAGAAAAAATTTTTTTTTAAAAAAAAAATACGATATTTTTTGTTCTGTTACTATGAAATGAGTGTTATCTTATTAAATTATATTATTTAGAAAGAAAGTAACCTCTTTCGTCATAATTTTATATGTAATTCAAAGATATCTTTCATGAGTTCTTTTTATTTGGTTTCCACTGATGCATTTGCAATTGTTCTGAAATATATTTTTAAATAGCTTTAAAATTTTTCGATTTTTTATCTCATTAAATCATTTTCTTTTTCAATAGAAAAGAAATAGAATCATCCCTCATGTAAAGTAAATGCCAAATTGAATACACAATGCATGAAATGTTTGGCTCAAGTATTTTAATCAGGGTTCAGTTCACTACTTTGATTTGAATTTGTAATCTGTTCTTCGAAATTTCCATTTTATTGAAACTAAGCACCCTAATAACATTTTTGATTAAGTTATTTCAATGTAATTTTATAGGAAGATAAGAAATCAAACAGGAAAAATAATGAAGAAGATATTTAAAATTTTAATACTCATAATTATTAATTGGAAAATAAAGGATAATAAATGGTTGGAAGTAGAATAATTAAAATAAAATGCAAAATGATTTAAATTTTGTTTCAGAAATTTTCATATTATATTAGGTTATTTTTTTATTTTTTACATATTTTTTATTTTCAATGAAAATTGGGTAATTTTAATCTTGAACTTATCAAGAAAATTTATTTATTATATTTATTATAATACCATTTCCCCAAAAATTAAGATATTTTATTTTGGGATTTTATTATCTAAAATTTTTATTATTATATCGTTGACTAATTAATATAAAAAAATCAACTATTATAATAAAAATAGAACTAAGATAAACAACAATTACTATATCAACTTTAAGTGTATAGGTAACAGGATCCATTTCAAATGAAAAAAATAACAATTGAGATATGCATTGAACAATAAATACATAATTATCAAAACTTTAAGAAATGTTAAAAACAGAAAGATTATGTATAGAAATCAGAATACTTGATATTTGTTCATTTCATTCTCTGCAACATTTTAAACTACTTAATAAAGAAAACGTAGAAAATATTGTTATATCAACTGAAAAAAACAACAAAAAGTAATATGATTTAGAATTGAATTTTTTTTTGGGTTGAAGAATGGTTTCAGTTTAATGTGTATTTAAGTAATTAAAACATTTGAATTTTGAAACTAGAGTAAATACTACACAATTTTTTTATAGGCTAGAAAGTCATCAAATGTAACACAGAAGAATCATTGTGTGTATTTGTGGAATCCTTTAAAAAGTTCTTTCAAAATACAAATCTAGAATTGGGTTTTACTTATTAAGAACTGTATATGAAAAAATATAAAAAATTCTGCTTGTAATCCCAGAAATCAATATAAACTTTATCTGGTAGAACATTTAAAAATTTTATTATTTTATAATTGTTTCTTTTTATTCATGTTTCAATTTTATTTTTTAAGAAAAATGCTTTGAGTTAAATGTGTGCGTTTAATATTTGCTCCTACAGCAAAATAGCGCTTTTTTTAATATTAGATACAACAATTGAGAAAATAGTTTGTGTCTAATTTCTAGAAATAATGCAAATTTTGTGTTCCATAAAAACCAGTAATTGATTAATGGGTAATTAAATAACATTCATTTCCTACAAACACTTATTTGAAATATACAGAAAAAATCTTTTTAAATATTAAAAACTTTTAACTGATATTTAATATATTTTTCATAAACTTAAGGTATGATGAAAAAATTTTGTTTTAAACAATCCTAATCAATTAATTCTTGGATAAATTTATCTTAATTTTTATAATACAATGTTTTAAATTATCTGTAATGTATTTAGTATTAAGCAATAAGATTTGAATTTCGGTATAAAATAAAGATATTTTTCATACTTTTGTACATTATTTTTTATTTTTAACAGATATCTTCAGTTGAATGAATAAAATAGATATAGTTTCCAATTATCTTAATTACTTTCGTATGAATTATAAAATTAAATTCATAAGCTTAACTATTTACGCGATTCATATAAGCTATACCTTATCACCTATATCTATAAAGTTTGAAATATATGTTTTTGCCTCATGTTACTTGAATAAGATCTCGTACTTAATTGTATAAAATTATAAAATCTTATCTGCAATAATATTAATGAATTATATTTAAACTGATTTGAAATCTATAAAAATCAAACTAACAAAAATTATAAAAAATTACATTTATTAAGCAATTTTTTAATCATGAATAAAGCTTCAAAACATAAACCTTATTTAAACGATCTATTTCCCATTACAGAAAAAAATAGATTTCACACAAAATCTCCGTTATATATATCAATTACTATTAGTTTCTATTTTATTAAAAAATTACTATGAAAATAGCTAGATTTATATTATTATATTTCCTTCATAGTTTTATACTTCAAAAAAAATTTATATAAAAATACAATAGTCTTATAAAATAATATATATTTGACACAGGAATACATGCTATGTTATAAATACATTACTATTAAGTTAAATTTATTAAACTATGTATTTTAAAAACTATTGAACCATGTATTTTAAAAGGATATAATTATTAGTCTTACTGAACTTACAATGAATTTATTGTTTTATACTTGCCTATCTATTGTTAACTTATCCAAGAAAAATTTAAAATAATTTCATTCTCTTTAAATGAACATTATATACAACATTGAACATTACATACAAATTATCTTTAACTACACATTTTATTTTATTATTTTGATAAAAAATAACAAGATTATATTTGTGGCTTACTTAAAAAATAAAGTTTTTATTTTATTTTATGATATATATTTACACCGGAAATATTCATATATAGAATTGCACTCCAACTTAAATGTTTAAAATACGTTTACGTTAAAGATATGCAACTATTGGATGAAGCTTGTTTGTTAATATAAGAATTAAAAATGCATTCAAATATCAAATTAAGTATCTAAGCGTTCAAAATTTGAAATTTTTAGGCAAAATATTAAAGGGATTTTGTATTCATGATGTTAATGAATCGTTAATTTGAGTAAATTCATAACACTATATTATAAACATAAAAATATGCAACATTATAGCACAATTCTAAATAAATTAAAGAATAAATTGGATATAATGCTAATATTCTAGGAATGCAACTCTTTTTACACCTATTGCTACGGTTTTTGGATTTTTTACTTATCAGTTTAAATCACTTAAATTGTGTATCTCTTCTGCCAACTAAGTTTTCTAGTAAAATACTATGATATTATTTTCTAATTCCTGTAAATTATATAAACTAGGATAGATATATTTTTAAGAGCAATTAAAGTCAAATTTATACTTTTATAAAAATTATTAAATAAAAGCTCAATTTTTTGAGACCTCAAATGAAATATGCATCGTAAAAAAGTAATGACTGATATTTTAAATGGATTATAATAAATATCATATATAGAACAAATATTTTTTGCATTGTGAATTATATGGTAACAAATTTTAATAGATTTTAGAATGATAACACTTTGAACTGAATGTAAAGCCCCCCCCTCACACACACGTCAGCTTTTAACTTCATCTAGTTTGTAGTGTCAATTTTCAATAACCCTTGTTAACAAGACAAAAGACTTAAGGTAAATATGCAAACAAAACAAATTTTGTTAAGTCTTTGGTAAATTACTCTTAAGCTTTCAAAGCAAATTCTTGTCTAATTTCTAAAACTTCTTATGAAAAATCAAAATGATTTATTAAAAATTTTAATTAAAATATTTAATTTCAATTTTTGATTATTTTAATTTTTGAAGTTGAAAGTTAACAAAATTTAGAATGAACTTTTCAGTTTCATGATTTTTATTTATTAAAAATATTTTTTTATTTCAAAATTCTCCTTCTTTTTCATAAAGTTATCACATTTATAAATCAATTTTTATTCTGACCTAGCGAGGAAAAATTATATTCCTGATTCTTCACATTTCAAATATTTTTCTTAACAATTCATCAGTTAAAATTTCAATAAAATTACAACAAAATTTCATAATAAATAAGAATATAAATATATAAGACAATATTTTATATTTTATGGTATCAGATTACTATATAATCCACATAAAATTAAAAAGAAAATTTGATATATTAGTATTTAGTATATTATTCCTGTGTATCATTGTTACTCATACCGTAAAATGAGCAAATAAATTAAAATTACATGAAAAAGATAGTAATATATACTCTTTCTGCCAAATAAGAGTGCCTATTTATTAAATGAAAGTTATTGAATCATTTTTTTTATTGAAATCAATAAATAAATATTTAAGAAACTAACTTATTTATAACTATGGAAGAATTTGGCAATTAATACATCAATGAAACTTCATAAATTTCGTACATCATTTGTTTTGTTATTTATTAAATAAAAGGTTTTGAAACGAGTCTTTATAAACTATTCTCTAGAGAAATTTTTGAAAATTTCATTTTGTAAACATTGGGAATTAACCCTCAATTTTTCTTAATAGAAAAATTATTTACCGGATTTTTAACCAATAAAAGTACCACAATTTTAGTATGTAAAAATCATATCAGCATTTGTGACAGCAAATGTAAATAATGATTTGAATATATTTCAGGTTTTTTTTTCTTACTGTAAATATAAACATTTTATAAAAGACATGTGGGAAAATTTGTACATGTTTTATTCCTGGAGTAACAGAAATTTAAACTCAAAATTTTCTTAAAAATTTTCTCGTTTTAAAAGCCAATCACGAAAATGAGAAAAATATTTGAATCTCATTAATCCCCTACCAAGAAAAAAAAATCTTAATCCAGTTTAAAATTTTCAGTTTTATTTTACGCCTCAAAGAAATTCTAACAGAAAAAGATAATGCGAGAAATTTTTTTTTAAAAACATAAACAAAAATTTAAGTTTGAGAAAAAGAATTATAAAGATTTCCTTTGAGACGTTATCATGAAATGAGTCTACTTCTCATTAAATTATCTTGTTTTTTAAAAAAGTAACCTTTCTTTCACATTCTTATATTTCTGGGAAATCTGTGATTATATTTACTGGTGTGCTGCTGCTCAAAATTTACAGTCAGTGCAGTTACCATGAAATGTGTTTTTAAATTGCTTTTAAAAATTGTGAATTATTTTCTTATTAATTCAATTTTTCTTTTGGTGGAAAATAAATAAAAACTGTCTTCATTCAAAAGAAATGCAACTTTAGAGGACAGAATTTTCTGGCTCAATTCAGTAATTTGGCTTGCTTTTCTTCATTTCTTTTTGAAATCACTTTTTTTAAAGTAGATGCCACTATAGTTTTTATCTGTTCAGATTTGGAGTCTCTTTTTTCATAAAAGAATCAAATAACAACCTTAAAAGGATTTATTAATTTTTTATCTTTTCTAAGGTAAGGAGATAATTGAGAATTATAAATAAAAAAGAGAGAAATTCCTTCGCACGCAATTAGTTAACTACCACATACCTCTTTCATTTACAATGGTGATGGATTTTATTTGAAGCTTAGCAAAAATTGACGGAAAATTACATTTATACATAAACTATTTTTTTATGTGACGTAAGAAATTGTCTTCAGATAATTAACGGCTTTAATTAATATATTATTCTTTATTTGTTTTCATTATTTATGTCTGCAATGATTATGATAAAAGTTTTTAAAATCTTTTTCTGTCTTACACTTGACATAAATAAATGTAATAATTTCAATTATTATGTTAAGTATTTTGACAAAAGACACATTTTTTTATATATTTTACTTTTGAAAGATATTATAATGTGATTTAAATATGTCTTCTTGTCACTGTGCCTAAAAATTAAGAAATACTCCTCTTATAAGGCTATAAGTATTACCATGCATTTTTTATGCAAATTATAAATGAACTGAGTTAATTTATAATAATGTATTCTGAAATAAATTTCTGACGATTACTTCTAAGCATAAACTGCAAAAAAACTTATTTATGTAAGTTTCAATGAGCGTTTCAAACTGAGCTTACATATTTACATGGCAGTCAAGTTTTATTAAAATGTGCGTTGATTTGTTAATGATTAATATAGTAGAAGTATAATTTATAAGGATATTGAACTCATATTTATTGTATATTAGCTCGATTTATATTAATATAAATAATAATTGTATAACATAAAGAAAAAAATATTGAATGAATTGGATGTTGGAAAAAATAATTTTTGAAACATTAATAATAATAATATACGGAAAATATTACACTAAGCGAAATATATGAGCGTTATAGTCCGGGTAATTGACTATTTGTATATCCAAAAACTCTGCATACTGTGATAAGCTAAACAAAAATTTTCAACGAATATTTCGAGCGGTTTTGTTCAAAACCATTTGGTTGTTTTTCTTAAAATATCTTATATGATCTCTTTCCATAAATTAGGAAAGCCAAACAAAATAACGTGTATTTATTTTTGAAATTAGCATTGGCAAGATTTCAATTTTGAATTGTGTTTGCTGGTATTAACTCTTGATTCTTAAACCATTGAAAATAGATAAATATTAAATTTGTAAGAAAATATTAAGTTACTAATGAAGTTTTGACATTGAAAACTTTGAAAAATGGTAATTAAATCTCCTTTAAGTATTATATAGAATAAATTAAAAAAAAAGATTAGGAATTTAATTAATTTTTTTTCAGTATCCAATAGAAAATTTAATTCTGTCATTTAAGCTCATTAATATGTTCAGCAGATTATTTTTTTTATTAATTCTCGTAAATATTTGAACCGTTTTATATGTGTACACCAATATATATTCTTGCTGTCTTCTCTATGTGAAAATTTTCGATCAATAACTTGCCTGAATAAATAAAAATAAATGTACTTAAGAATAATGTATTCAATCCAAGTAAAATGTTTTGAAACCAATGTTTTTTGGCGAAAAATTGATTTGGAGATATTTTTATATCAGCCGTGTAATTGTATCGTTGCGATATTATTGCTTCAAGAAATCATTAGTATTTGGCACTGTGAAAGAATTTGGAGTGATGTTCATTAGTTTCAAGAATAATAACATTTTGAATTAGTATTATAATTCTGAATGTTGGATCTATGCAACACATTAATATATGTTAATGACATTAACTTAGCAGTTCTTAAATCAGTCAGATTTAATCGAAAGTGGAAAATATCTGGTTTATATTTAATGATGAATCGTTGTCTTAACCACTCAAAAATTGTGATACTGTTCATGACACTAATAATTTTGAGTTAATGTCATGAGAAAGTTTCTTGTGATATGCAAATACATAATAATTTTAAAATGTGGAATATATTTTATGATTTGTCAATCAGAAAAATAATGGTATATTTATTAAAAAGCAACATCCATCCATTAAGTTTACGTTGAATTTACTTTGAATTTTTGTTATTCAATCAAAAATCAAACATACAGAATATTTGATTGTCTGACAATTTTTCTAATATAGAAATCGACTTCACAGTTAAAAAGTACTTTATGAGAGTCTTTTCTTTCAATTGATACTGATATACCGTCAAGCTCTTATATAACTCCTTACACGTACTTTTTATAACATTTTTGTATAAGACTTTTGTTATATCTGCAAGAAAAAAGACAATTTAACAAGAAAATTAAAAGAGAATAATTGTTATTAAAACAAGCTCCATATTCTAAACATTTGGCTAAATACTTAATAATAATTTAGATAAGTTTATCAATTTCTCAAAATAATACTTTTGTTGACCATCTAATGATGTGAGTTTTTTTGTCGCTCAACGGTCATCAATTTTGCACATCAGGGATAATAAGACATTAACTTACTGTTTAAAGTAGATTCCCAACCATTACAAACATCCATGGCCAGGGTGAGACTAGCACCCATAAATTCTGTTGAACCAAAATCAAAAGCACTAACCATTTGGCTATCTGCTCAGCACCAGTGGTGTGTGATTCTATCTAATTAACAAGGAAATAAAAGCAAAAATTTAAATTTTCAATTGAAGAATAAAGGTTTGCTACTATTAAGTTTTTTTCATTACAATGAATTGATTGTATTATCAAAGATAATTTTTTTTAATTATAGTAAATTAATATATACTGAGATTTGGAATCGTATATATTAATATCATTAACGTTTTGAGGTTACCTTCACATTTTATTAAGTACAATGCAATTCATTTGCTGTTAAATAATCCATTTATTTAGAATTAATTTACTATTTAAATTCATGATTCAAATTAGTAATAAATTCCTATTTGTTTTATTTTATTTGTTTGTAAATGTATTTTTAAAGTAAATAAAATATTTCAATATATTTTTTATTTTATTTACTATACATTTTTATAATAAAAGTTAAAACTGTACTGACTAAGCAATACAAAAACTTGCCATTCAGTTTTGGTATATTTTATAGATTTTGGGCTTGAAATAATGATAATTGAGCTTTTGGATCTTTTATTTAAAAATAATTTTTAAATTTAGCTTATAATATAGCTTAGCTCAAAATTATTTTAAAATTATATATTTCGTACAAAATATTTTCATGGCAACAAAGTCAAGTAGTTTATAAGTTGTTTGCGAATAAGTTTTAAATTTTTGTGAAGTATAATGCAAATTTTTATTTATATGTGCAATATTTGTAACACTTTGCTTAGTGTTAAAATGTGATTTTCAGTTTAGTTTTTTTCAAATTCGGAAATTTTTCAAATGCTAAAACTGAACTTTCTTCAGTGTATAAATTTTGACGTTATACACACAACATCAAGTATGATTGCAGTTGTAAATGAGTTATGTTAATATTAAATTTCGTTTACAAAAATAATTTGTCATGAATGTAAGTATATTCTTTTTCAGCAGTACTTCTCCTATTTTATCATTAATATTATTTTACTTGTCATACTAAATGAATTTTATATTTAAAACTTAAGATAATAAAAACGTCAGAAATGTTTTACTTTTTAATAATGAATATTCGTATGTCAATTTCTTTCCTGTTTACTAATATATCTTCTATAATAGTAAAAGAAAGTTTTTTCTCATCCATTGATTTTAAGATTAAAAATTTAGTGAAACTGCGAAATACAATGTAACATACAATCATTCTATTCATCGTAGTATATTGTCCTAATCTACATACGTTTCCTTTCAAAGTGATATATATTACCTTTTGAATGTGAAACAAATGTTACTTGTTTTGAAGTACTTTCATATGATGCTTTGATAGATGGCTTCGTCATCAGATGAAGATACTATCATTTATCATAAAAATTAAAATTGCTCACAAGTAGTCTGTAACAGCCACAATGATTATATGTATTCATTAGAGAAATTTACATCGCTGTAACTATAGAAACAATTGAGATTTAAAGAAGTCAAAAATTGAATTCTATATAAAAATCATGCAAATACATTATTTATAGAAAATGGAAATGCTGGGATATTTATAATACGTGTCTCTGTAAAATTTTGCCTCATAATACTCTTATGAATTTGTATTTATACTTAAATACCTCAATGTATTTTCTTATACGTAATTATAAATTTATGAAATGCTTATAAAAATTCATGGATATGATTATATCAATTGCATTTATCATTACGATTAAAATTATTAAAATTATTGTCAATTATTTCAAAATTTTTATATTCCGACAAATAGTTATATAGTCCACTATGTCCACGATTTTGAAAAATGTTATTTTCAAACGAATGAATACAAAAAAAGAGCAATTAGCCGGGTTACTTTTATCAAATACACTATCTTCAAAGTAAAAATAATGGAAAGAAAGAAAATTAGATAATATATTTCAATTCTAAACATTATATAATATACTTATTGCTAGTTTATTTTATTTATGCTAGAATGCTTCCAGTGGTAAAATAAACATGATAATATTTGAAAGTAAACATCGATTTTATCTGAAAAACAAAAACTGTTATGTGTATTTTGATAGCAAAATATTTTTATACGAGCTCCTTCAGCCTTGAAAGACATCGCTACGAAAAGACAAATGTAACAATGCTGCAGATTTTTTTTCTTACTAAAACCCTGAAAAATATACTGAATCAGAGGGATAAGGATAAAAGTGAAGATAAACAATGATTTTAAAGAAAAGAATTACATCATACACATTTTCCATTGGCTAATGAGATGCATATACCAATAACTGGATTGTACAATTCATGACATCTATTTTATTGGTTGAAATTTTTGTTAACAACTTTGAAACCTTTTTCTCATAGTTCTTAGTAAAAATAAAATTTTCACCTTTGAATTTTTTTTAAATTCTGTAACTTAATTTCCACCAAATTATAATTTCAATTTGCATATTTATTACGATAATTTTAAGAAAATGTGATATATAAGACATTTTATACATTATTTTCTAGATTATATATTTTAATCATAAACTTAATTTGGCATAACATTCAACTATCTTAAATCCTCGTTTTATCTGAATCAGATAACATTCACCGAAGTTCTCTTTTGTACTTTTGTTTTTCTTCAAATGTTTGAACTGATTAATGACTAAGTTTATAACTGAATTGTACAACAGCTAAATATTACATAATACAATTAGATTCTCTATTTAAAATATAAGAATTTCTTTCTGTAATATTTTAAATAGACCAGATTTCAATAGATTTATACAATATGTGCCAATTTAGAGTAAAAATATGTGATTTTTTTGTATCAAATTATATCCATCTTATAATGTGATAATAAAAAGAGAAAGACATGTTCAGCATTACTAAAACTTTTACTACCCTTCATCCTTGAATTATTCACCAGAGGGAGTTAGGAATTAAAATAATATCGATTTGTATTTGTCTGTATAAACTGCTTATGATAAATTATTTTAGCAAAAATTACACGTGACATAGGTTGATATCATTATAAAATATGCAATGACCAATGGTAAATGAGTAGAGCTGAGAACATAATGGGGAAAAAAGAATGAAATTTTGTTTTTTTTGAGAGCTTGGAGCACAGGTATCAGATTGAATCATACTGTTTCAAATTATAAATGAAAATTCAAATATCTATACAGTCCATTATTCCATCTACTAAAACTTCTGGCCAAGCAACTTGTGGCAAAGTTCAGAACAGAACAAAAATCATTATTTAATTCTGTCTGAAAGTTATGATCTTTCTTGGTGGAATATGCAAGAGAGATTCTAGGCTCCCGTAAAAGAGCAGCTTTTCTAACTGCCTTTCAATCAGAACTATTTGCCAGCTTATCTATCTGAATGATAGATAAGCTGGCTTTTGAATGCCTCTTTTTATATTTTAACCATATTTTCTAGTAAATTTATTTTTAAAAATTGTGTTATTTAACTAACAACAAATGCTTTGAAATATATAAAATTGAAAGTATTAAACTATATTCAAGCTATTTCTTAACTGTTTCAAGAAATTGGCTGATAAAAATATGTTACATAAAATAAATCTTGTGTTTCAATTTCTAGTTATGTTTAACTATACTGTATTCTGTACTTTTTTATATATGATTGACATAAAAATTTTAATTTTTCATTAAAATATTAAGAATTAATATAGAGCAACCAATAACTAAAAAAATGACAAGAATTATATTCAAAACCTTATTAATTATTAGGTAAATTGAGAAAAATTATGTCTTTTATGTTTGATTGTATGTTGTTCCTTTTCTATAATATCAGATTTTATTACTATAATCTAAATATTTTGGTTGTAAAACTCAAACGATGCAAAATATACTCATAACGATGCAATTCGTTATGCTTAAAATGTATTGTCAATACAAGAACTATTGATTTTTATATTTTGCTTATCATTAGGACTAGCAAACGTTTCAATTCATTTCAACACCTTACACATATATAGTAATGAATTTTAGAATTGTAAAGAAAAATGTACTCCATATGTAAATATGATTTTAAAAACCTGTGTTTTATATGAATGTCTTTATTTGTTTTATTAGCAAAAGAAAATAAAAACTATGTAGTTTCTAAACTGTTAATATATTAAAAATATATATAAACCCTCTTTAACAGTCCATATATCTTCCCACTCTTATCTATTATCAACAACGCACGAGATAGAATATAGAAGGCGGCATAGGTTAGAGGAACTTTGGGGTGTCATAATGAAGTTAGATTTATATTGAAATCGAGTATTCTGAACCATTTGTCAAATTCTGAGTTGTAGAGCAAGGATCTCGGAAATTTCCAGTTCTAAGCGGAAAATTTAATGAGTATCATAATGAATAGAGAAAATCACTGTACATAATGGTATTCTAGATTCATTAAGATATTGGATATAGACGCCCATCTCAATGATATGGACATCTACTTCCTAATATGAATTATGCATAGCAAGTACTTCCATTTAAAATTATGAAGGACTATAACATATACTATAGAAATATTATTTGGAAATAGAAAATATAAAAGGGAAATTTATAATTGATTACATTTTTTTGCTAAAATTTAAATAAAAATAGACAATCTATTGACAATGTTATCAAATAAAATAGAAAATCATACATTTTCATTTACTGGATTAAAAAAAGAAATTATATGATTTTACCAATAGATTGTATTCTTTATGTAATTATTTCAAGTCTTTGTAAAATTTCTTTAGAAGCTATTGAAAATATTGCTTTAAATTTTAAATTCTAGAAATTATAAATGATTCAGTTGATGTTTTGCTATGCATAACTTATATTCACATGTTGTTTATTTCTTTTAAGTGGACGTTATATAATTTCAGAGTAGATAACCTCAAATATCAAATTTTGTTTTCAATTCAGTCAATAAGAATCTATTTCTAGTATAAATTAAAAAAAAAAATTAATTGTCAGAAATGAATTAATGAAATTTTATTTTAGGTATAAGTATTAAAAGGTGTTTAGTGAATGTTCGAAATAATTTTTCCCTCTGATCTTAGACTTCATTAAAGTTTTAATTACTTCCTCAGAGTAAGAACAGTCAAAAGGAACATAAGGGAACCAATTTATTAACATTTAAATCACACGGATTTTCTACATAATTTACTTTATTACTTAAAATTTTGTAATAAAACTTCCTTATAAAATGTGATTTAAGGTCAAAGCAAGTTCATTTAATATTTTACTAGTAGTTTAATCAAGTCACATGCATAATATGTTTAGGGGAAGGAATTAACCTATTAATAATCTAATTATGAGTTAAAGCCTAGTTAGCTTTAACTTTCAATTAAAAGTTCAATGTATTCAATCATTAAGCCTTTTTGCCATTTAGAAACTTGTTAAAGTGCACTTAATTGATCTTTTGCTTTAACAAGAGCTTAATGGTCCAATCAATGACCCATAACTATGGCGAGCTTATGTAGATTACTTATGATACATTTCAATGACCAACAGATATTCTTATTAATTAATTTACTTAAAAAATGATAAAATTATTTATTTTTATTTTTACAAATATTGATAAAATTTAATTCTTATTGAATAATAAGTCATAATTAAGGTTTAATGATGAAAAAAATGAATTGTATGAATCACTCGATTACTGATAAAATATCAATTTGATAAAAATAAAAAGGCAATCAAAGTTTTAAGAAATAGAAACTTTTCTCTACTTTTATCCTGGGCTTGATGGTTTTTATAACCACTTGTTTTTTTAAACTATTATTTTTTTTACAGCAAATAATGTTAAAAATCACAAAAACAATAACAATATATTAACGATAAATAACTCACTTCAAATAATATAACATTATGTTAAATTTGTTGCACATTATGTTGTTAAGAAACATTATGTTGAATTAGTTTTATGTAAAATTTATCGACTTTGTAAGCAATGTTACAGAATCAAATGTATAGGTAATAAACTTTAATTATTTTTATAATTATTATAAATGTATTTAAAATTATATAACTAAGTTTTTTTTATAAATTAAAATAAAAATTTGCTTAGTAATTTTATGTTAATGATTATTAATTATTAACATAAAAATGAATAATAATTTATTAAAATAAAGCTTTTAACCGAATAAAATAGCTAATTTTGCTTAAATGCTATCATTTGGTTATGGCATCGATACCTCAATCATCCTCTAATACTATTTCTTATGTTGTTTCAGAAAATGTACTTCTAAGTATGAATAAAAATAAAAACTTAGTAACTTTAAAAATGTACCTTCAAACTTTTTAAAAGACATGTACATTAAATTTGCTAAAAAAGTGGTGAAATATTACTTGCGAGAGAAAGCTCATTCTGAAGGGTTTAAGATTTACTTTAATAGTTTAATCGGATATTTTGATTAAAATTATGACATTTACAACACATAATAAGTCTCTTATTAATTTTTGAAATATTCAAAATTATAAAAGTCACTTTTAATATTTTCATTGAATTTCTGTGAAGTAATTTAATTCCAAGATGCTCCCATGGTTAATTTCTTTTTAGATATTTATTCAAAATAATGCACCATAAGAAATTAGCTTTAAATTTATTCATAAAATACAGCAGTTTGTTTTAAACATGCTTTAGATACCGAGGATTTTTTTATGAATTTAACTTTAATATGTGGTACATCTCGTGGGAAACATGATTCTAAAAAAATTGTATAATGGAAATTTAATGTAGAATGTCATATTACTGAAATAATAGGAAAATATATTATCTTTTATCGATCTATTAAAATGAAAATTAGATCCTCAGATTTCATTAAAATATCATTTTAAAAGATTTTTTTATATTATTTGAAAAACCATTTTTATTTTCTCTTCTTTTGATTCTGGAATTTCACTATAAATAAGTTTGCTAAAATTTTTCTGATTCCAGTTAAGATCGCCATTCCTTTGAACTGAATTCTTTTTTAGAAGCCAAAATATATGTTTTTTTTAGAAAATGTAGTTTTAGAAGTTGGAATATTAAAATAATAGTAAATTCTTACATATTATTAAGTTTATATATCCTATTTATTTATAACGTGGTATTTAATAATTATATACCACGTTATTATCTAGAAGTGAGCATGTTTAGGAAAATAAAATTTTCATAGACATAAATTTGTTACAGTTGAATGATTAATTTACAAATTCAACTTAGAAGGTAATTATATTTCCTCATTTTAATCAGTAAATTTTAAATAATCGTCTTTACTAACTATTTTTAGAAAGACATAAGCCAATAGAATGTATTGTTTATTTATGAATTTCTAATACCATGATATTGATATTTTTTAATTTTATATCACAAAAATATTGGTTCAATTTTTTGAAACAAGTCTATTATTTTTTTTTAAAACTGTATACTGCTTGTATTATATTCCTTATAGTAAAGTTAGACATGATTTCGGAACCAACCTATCTAGAAAATTTCCCAAGATTCCCAATGTCAGAACTCAATGTCAGTTTCTTGGAATACGAAATGAAGATCTTTATTCGTAAAAATATTCAAGGTGTCACTCAGTCGCATGAAGCACAACAGGGAAGAATTTAGCTTATTCATGAATTTAAGTAATAAATATCCGATTCAAAGTTAAAAAATGGGGAAAATATAGCAATTATTAATATATAAAAATATATAATCAACAAGGAAAATTGCAGCAACAAACAGGATTTACAGAATTAAAGTAATTCGTGAAAGATTTATCTGATGAAATTTATATTATCAAAATGAAAAATTCTTTTTAAAAATCAGAAAAAAATATGAGGAAAATTACCATAATTAATACAATATATGTAATTTTGATGTTAATATAGTAAAAATTATATATAATGTAATATAAGAAAATTCTTGACAATAATCAAAAACATGTCCATTTAAAGGTGAAAGTTCCCCAGGAATATTTACATGTATGCATGTGTATAAATTTATGAAAATATGTGTGCATTTTATTTATACTATTTGCATATATATTTAAACATATCCGTACATACACACAAGTATATTTCCCTTTCCTAAGATATTTGCTTTTTAATAAACATAAATGTATGTAACTAGTTCTTTGCAAAATATTATGCAACCTTAAAGCCATCTTCTTTTTATTAACTTTTCTAAAATACTTACATTTTGGAAATTATTAAAAATTTTAAAATTAAATATTTCTATAAATAGGCATTAAAAAGAATAAATTAAATAATATGGTTAATAAATTACATTATTTTTCTTTTTTTCTTTTAGACTTGAAAACTATGACTTGTAATAAAACTAAAACTTATATTAAAACTTTTGGAAATAAATATATATTCTTTATACATTCTTATTTTTTATGCATTGAAGATATTTATTCAGTAAGTGCTTATAAACACCTATTATAAGTAATAATTAAAAGTACTGATAACCTTCAGAACTTACTTTGAATGTAAAACTGTGTAAAAAAAATAAATGGAAATAAATTCTCGAAATCAAGAGAAAAAATTTCAAAACTATGCTTAGAATTGAAATAAATAAACTTAAATAAATATTTTCTTCAAATAGAGGCCTATATTGCAAAATCAATCTCATGAACAATTGTAATCTTGAATAAGCAATTACATATAAGTGCAACTCCTTGTAGTAAAGAGTTTTTAATAGCAAAGATTTTTTTTATCAGAAAACATTTGAGTAAAATAAGAAAAATTAAAAAAATAGTAACAGAAGTAACATAGTTGTTCCAACACTTCTTTTCAAAAATTTTAAACTAAAGTTGTAATAGCTGCTGTTTCAAATTTTGGTATGAATTACATGTAATTTTAGTTTCTCCGTTTGATTAACACTGCATATTGCATACATAATACATTTAACAATATGTGGTCATAAAAAAAGCTAAATAATTTCACTGCAAGAAATAAAAATATCATCCAAAGTGAACTGTAAAGTATATTAGTGACCAAATAGTGTAAATGAAATAAGGCGTGATTTGTGCCGATCTATCATCCATAATTGTCTTTGATGCAAAATATTTTTCTACCAGATATAAAGTGCATTTTACTATACCAATAATAACTTATAATGTTATTAATATTACTGTGACATTGTTAATAATGTTTTAAGCAACTGAAAAAATTATATGCCACTCAAAAGCAATTTTGGAAAAATGAATGCTTACATCTGTGTTTTGAAAAAATGAAAATGCCATTTTTGGGTATTAATAAAAACTACATTGTTATTTAACAATTACAGTCTACATATTGCAGTGGCTCAAGTGGGTAAAAGTTAATGTTTACCATGTAATGGAATTTCATTTCATACAAATGTAATAATAAACTAATGAGTAATTCAAACGATAAACCGCAAAATCAGAACTAAAAAGTTTAACTATATATTTAATATTAATATTTTTTTTGTTTATAAGAAGGAAGGTGGAAGTTATGTGGAAACTGGAAACATCTCTAAAACTGATATTAAGCAAATGTTTCCAAAATTAAATCAGTTTGTCCTTACTAAAGCCAGTGAATAAACAAAAAAGCTTCTTGTGTTAATCAGGAAATTTACAGATGCTTTTAAAAATTCAATACCAATATTCTGCCCAATTAAGTAATTTAATTTTTTAATCTGAATGTTTAGATTTTCACGATGTAACTATTCTCAATTATTATGTAACTTTTCTTAGTTTATGATAATTTTCATTACAAAAGTATAAATTTTTGATTTATATAAAAAATAACAATATTGTTTATTTTTTTGCGTAATGTACATAAGAAGTAATATACTTCAATATTTCATATAATTTTAATGAATAAGATGTATAAATAAAATTGTATTTATTACAAGTATGTGAAAAATCTTTTTGTATAAAATATTATCTCTTTTACTTATTAAATAATTTATTTAAATTTGAAAAATATTATTTTAAATTAAAAGAATAAAAAGAGAAACTTGCTGGAAAATTTTAGATTGTTGTTATAATAAGTAATAAATGTGTTTTTTCTTATGTGTTAAAACTACTTTGTAATCAATAACGAGTTGATAAAAATTTTTTTAATGTTTTCATACAAAATATCCATGAAATTCTTTGATTAATTATTAAATTCAATATTTTTTTCAAGAATGTAAGCTGAACAAACTATTGAAATCTAAAATAGTTATATTAAGGAATTATTGTTTAGTTTCTCTTTTTAACATTAAATAAAACTAAAACATATCTTATATTTATGTACTTTCAGGACTTATAAAATATTTCATCTTATAATACTTTATCTTTCATAAAATAGACATTTTTATCACATTAAAAAAATAATAAAACAAACTCTGTTTCGTTGTGAAGAGAGAAAATTTAATAACCAGAATCAAAATAAATAGCTCCTTCTTCTATCATCGAAGTTATTTATTTAACATTCTGATTATATTTTCAAAAACAAAAGAGTTTTCTCTGGGATTTCTCTCCTCTTTGCTTAATCTTATTTGCTCTGTTGAAATTTCCAAGAACTTTTCCTTCAAAATCCCATAAACTTTTCCTTCCCAATCAATATTTTTATGAAAGCTTGAAACTTCAAAAATGTATTCTTTGATGTGTCACAAGGTTTTCAACTAACGGAAAACTGCATAAAATATAGTAAAGTAAAGGAAATTCAAAATTTTTGAATAATAGAACTTTGGCTACTCTTCTACCAACAAACTCTTTCCGTAACGAGCAGCAAAAATCGATAAACTAGGTCATTATTTATTCTTGATCGATAATTAATGAAATTAATTTCCCTTAAAATTAGTGAAAGGATTATAATGGATAGCATTTTAAGCTTCTTGTTCTTTTTCTGATATTTTCGTATCATCGCAATTTTTTCGTGTTAAGATGTAAAGTAGTTTTAATTAAACTTGTTATGAATATATTATTCCTTATTGATATATAACACTTTAATTAGTCTCTATAAAATTTTAAATAGAGGTAGGTTTCAATAAATACGTATATATGCATATATAGTTTTTAAATGAAAATATAATTTGCTGAATGAAAATATATTGGTTGTAAGAAAAAGGCCTTACTCGTATTTTCATGATTATATGAAAAATATTTCATGTTTGAAACTATCTGTAATTGTATTTTGAAAGATTAGTTATTTTATTCAAAAAACGAGAAATTTCTTATGAAGAGGAAAAAAAATTGTAAAAGATTATAAAAATATATTGTCCCATTTATAAAGCTGATTATGTGACTGAAAACAAAATATTCAAGCTGCCAGCTGTATGATTATCACTCTGGCCTTCGTTTCCACAGCTCTTTGTTCAGATCCCACACTGGGATTCGTTGTTATAGTGGATCGGAATTTAATTGAAACTGCAGTTCCTGTTGTAATTAGCTTTCTTGTGCAAAAATTGATCGTTGAGCGACAAACAAACCAAATCAAGTATTAATATTTGCAGGATACACATATTGTTTGAAGACAAACTAGTACGTCAAAGTATATCACAAACATGTTGAGAAAGAAATGCAGGAATAGTTGGAAAAACACAAGAGTGAAAAACAAAAACTTTACAAAAAATATTAGACAAAGATACTTATAGGAAATGGGGAAAAATCATAGAAAGTTAAGTTTACGTCCTCATTCAATAATTTTAGAAGACATTGCAACCATGTAGATAACTCCAGAATATTAAAACAAGCTAATAATTAGAAAAATATATGAATTGATCTAAAAAGTTAGGGAAAAGCATTAACGGCTAATATATGTTTCTTTCATATCACTACAAAATGTAAAACATTTGACAAAAATGAATAATATTATAAATTTAAAACTGAAATGCTATCCATAAAAGTTGACGATTCAACATCCATTGTTCTAGTAAAATTAGTTACAAGAAACATGATACATGTATTGAAAAATGTATGAATAAATAATGAAAGAAAATAAATAATGAATTACGTACTTTAATACTGTAATTGTGATCTCAATACATCTATTGCTAATTTTTTTGTTACCATTATTCTACAGTTTTAAGGTTTATTCTTGGTTTATTAAAGATAAATATTCTGGTAAATAAATCTTTAAATCAATCTACACTTGAAATCTATATAATTTTTTTTAGCTTTTTTTTCATCAAATGTAATTTTTTTATTAGATAGTTATTACATTTTTTAAATTTACCTATGTACGACAATGTTTTTTTATTTCTAATGGTGGGCACCTTTGAGCAAGTAAGTAACATTAGCCCATTTGCCACCACAAGGCCGGAAACTGCTACTCATTTTATCGTTACCCGGTGGGCACCTGTGAACCAAGTCACGGAGGAACGAGTAGCATCACTCACGAAACACCACCACAAACCATTTTATAGGGTGGGCCACATTCATCCGTCATCTGAGTAAAGGACAAGGAACAGAGAGAGAGAGAGAGAAAAAAGAAAGTACGTCCATGCCCGAGCCGGGTATCGAACCTAGGTCCGCTCGATCCGTAGTCATATAGTCAGTTACGCTAACCACTATATAGGTTGGGCGGTTGTGCGACAATGTTTATCTGGGTAATTTTAATCATATCAGTTTATTATATTCTAAAAGTTTATAATGTAAGTTTGTTATGTAAGCTTGTTTTTTTTATTCAGTTGAAATTAGACTCAAAAACAAATTTTACATGATTTGAAATTATCACTGGTATTTATTAAAAATGCAAAAATATTTAATTATCTTGTTTTAATTGCAAAATATTCTTGGAAAAACAAGGTTTTGTTCATTTAGATAAAGCCATGTGAAATTGAAAAAACACACTTTTTATTTCCAACAATTCTCTTAATTTTACGTACATAAATATTTAGATTTAAATACATAAGACTCATTATGAAATTATTAAATGCTTTCGCTAATTTGATTTTATATTCAACTTAAATTTTACTTGTAAATCTAGAATCTCTTTTTGCACACGAGAGTTAATTCAACAGGAATTATTTGCTTAAACTGAACTCTGAACTGTTATATTAATGCTCGATAAAAATGAGTATCGAACTTATGAATTGTTGAATTACAGGGCAAAGGGCAATTTGCCAGCAGCTTGGCATTTCTTCTTAAAAATCTGTGTGGAATTACTAAATTATACGAAAAATTTGCTTTTATGATTAAGTGAGCTTGAAAAATTTTAATGAAATTCAACAATATGAATATGCTGAATTTGCATTTAAGTGTATTGATTGTTAAAAGTTAAAATGTATTTTGCAATCTAAACTGATGAATTTTTTTAAGTATTTAAATGTCTAAAAATATGATAAATAAAAAGAATTATCGTTACTGTGTTACTATGTACACAAGTGCATGACGGTGTTTAAATTTTTTTTATATAATGTAGATTAATTGGTATTTTATAACATAATGTGTTTTCATTCCTATAAAAATGGATAAATTATATCAAATATAATTTGTATACAAAGTAAAATGAAGGCATAAGAGCATAAATTTATTTTTTAAAAAAATTCAAGGTTATTTGATAAAATTTATTATGATAGATACATTTAGTCAATTATTCTTATATTAAAAGAAAAACTGACTTATTAAAAACAGAAACATACGTATATATTGCTAGTGATATTTTATAGCTTTTTTACATTGAATGGTTTATTCATCCCATATTATAACATTCTACTCAAATGAATTACTATGACTTGAAAAAGGTTTTTGTTAAAGAATAAAATTACTCCTATTATTTCTAATATTTTGGTATTTTAAAAGGTAGAATGTGTTTTCTATTTCTTCAGTTTTATAAATATATTCTACAACATGATATTTTTTAAAATACATGTTTTCAAAATGAAAATATTATAAAAATTTTTAATTTATTCATTTAGAATAGAATCTTCAATATTTTTATACATTCCTTAGAAAAATTGATTAAATCAACATATGTTTTTCTTTAAATGTATTGTCACTAAACAAATTAAAAATATACTTAATAATTAATGTTAATCTTAGGTATAAACTTAGTTGTTCACACATAGTGCTGCACATTGCTTTTTAAAATGATTGTAATTATTTCTTAGTTACAATGTTGGTTTAGCTTCTCATTTTAAAGTAATCCTAGATCTTGTGCCTACTATTTATGGTTGAGAGAATAATTCCCAGATAAAAGGAAAGATTAGGAGAATTTCCTTCACCTTAAGCTCCGCTTAAAAGGAAGATTTTTCAAAGAAGAAATGTATCCAGAAAGTAGATATCTGAAAAAGAACCACAAATTTTAAGCCTGGTACTTCAAGCTATTTTTATTATTTTGATGGCAAACCTTACATACAAAAATAAATTTTCTATTCAAAAAAAGTATGCAAAGAAAGAAACAAAGTATGAGTATGCATCTATGTAATAAATAGAAGGTGTTTGTATTTAGAAGTTATTTATTTATATCATAAACATTTAAAATGCTTAAAAGTATTCTGAAACTATTTTATTAACTATTCCATAAATATTTGAAATATTAAAATTATATTAAATAGTTACGATATATTTGTTTAGATATAAAATGGAATTACCCTTTTATTAAAGTTCTTGCATTACCTCAATATCAAAACACATTTTAGGTAAAACTTTGCCAAAATATCTTTAAATGTACATAAAAATAAAAGTTAAAAAATGAATAAAACTGAACTTAGAGATAGTTTTCACAAAAATTAAATACGCTAATGCTTTTTTGATCATAGTCGTAAAAACCCTTTTAGCGTTACAATTTTTACAATGAAATAAAAGCATTATTTGTGTGTTTTAAGTTTGCAATTTTGTGTATGGATAATAAATTTAGTTATCAATTTTAAATGTGTAATATTTTGAAAAAACCTGCTATCATATAATAAAATTCAGCTTGAACTATTTGAAGAGAGATTTGAAAGAATGTCTTTCATTCCTTTGAATTATTCTATTCGTAGAACACAATCTATACAGATGCCAAAGATACTAAATCCTCATGATCCCATCATGTGTGTTTGTGCCACTATCATTACCTTGAAGCCACGCACACCCTGTCAGTGTAATTGTTACAATCAATACATCATTATAACAACTATCGCATTCATAAACAATCACCGACTTTGTTCGTGATTTTGGTCGTTCAGAGCACAGGGTAATATCTCAAATCCACAAATCCCAGACTGCATCGAGTTCATCAGTTACTAATAATAACTCAGTGAATTTCCAGCACAGAGTTGGCAGACAACTCTTAATTGCTAATTGGGAATGATAGGTGCACTCGTATTTAAGCATGAGATTTCACCATGGGATATGTTATTATTTCGTAGGCAGAAATTTCCCTCTCCAAATTATGGCTCGGAATATAATCAATGACAATACATACAGAGATTTCAGTCATTGGTTAATAATTGTAGTTTGTAGCATTGTAGGAATCTACACCTGCTGAGCCACACTAAATAGAATACTAATAATTTAAAGACTAGTTCATAACACCTTGAATTAAGGTCTATTTGATACTGTATTTGATGCAAAATATATTGCTTGCAAAACTCGCATTAAGATTGGATTGCTTGAGGAAGTTTAAATGTAACTACAAGAAATGCAATATATGCTCAGTAATTAAAATTTTTATTAGAATAGTAATATGCATTCTTCAATAGTAAGCAACTTACTTTCTTTTGAATAACTTATCAGATTTTTCTTCTTCGAATTTTCTAAAAAAAACATCAAATTTTCTAAGCATGTATTATAAACCTAAATCTTTCTTATGGGAAGCAGAACTTTTACTGAAATATTGAATGAGGCCATTTTATGTATAATGTCCAGAAGTAATTCAAACTGAAGAAAATATTTGAATAATTTATTAAACTTAGATAAAAATTCTTATTCCATCAGAAAATTTTTCAAAGTTATGGCTATTTTTATAGATATTTTTTCAAATAAAATAGTTATATGTTATAGGAAATATACATACATGTGTGTAAAGTGGCATGGTTGGTTAAGGAGTTCGTTTTCGTGATCAAGAGGTAGTAAGCTCAAATCCTGACACTATTGAAGGCCTGTTGTGGGCACTAATGGATGATGAGATAGGTTAAATATGCCATAGTCGCAATGCCCATCACCTTAAATAGTACTTCTGTGTTAGTAGGCAATGTCTGTGGACCTTCTGCTGGAACCCTGCTTCTAAATTAGACCCACACACTTTCGGGGTCTAAAAGGGCATTTCCACTGGATGCTCCACTAGATTTTATGCCATCCCTTTCGCACCTCATATTGCTGAAAAGGTGAGAAAAGGATCCTTGCAGCCGGGCATAATAATCATAATAACATACATGTGTTTAAAAGAATGATGTAGTAAATCTGCGTGTATGTATGAATAAATTTCAGTTATATTAAATAGTATCTTCCATCTGTTCATCACCCCTCTCTCTCTAAACAGTATCATCACTTATTTATATAAAACAGTATATAATAGTTTTTTATGAATATAACTACAATTGTTTATCATTAATAAAAATGATCAATTATTAATAAGTTCAAGAATAAAATAATTATTTTTATTTAAAGGATGATTTAGTGCAGAAAGTTTTCATGCAGAAAGTTTTAATAAAAATAACTATTTTTCGATAAAGGAAGGTTTAATATTCATTTTAAAATATTTTAAACACATTAATCAGCTAATAAATCCTAAGAAAACCGATTAATATGATCTGTAATTATTCTTTTTTAAACTTAAATGTAATTATTACTTAAAATCTACAGGAAAAATCATTTTTTAAAAAATAAATTGCTTAAATTTACATTTCTTTCTATATCAATTAAAATAAACTAAAACTAGCAAAATCGTTTAATAAAATTTGTCATATTTCCACGCAAACAAAAAGTTTTACATTCATAAGTGAATGAAACAATTTATTGAATAAAATTTATATTGGTAAATAGAAAGAGAAGTTAATCTAAGTTTTTTTTTTATTATTTTTATTGAATATTACAAATGTCAGAAAAAAGCTTAATTGAGATATGAAATTTTATTTAAAAAATAAATATTTTAAGCAAGAAATCAATTTGTGACAAACAGATAAAGTTTTCACTTCGAATATTGCTGTAAATGTTTGCATTGTTTGGCACAAATAAAAGGCATGTAATTAAAAATGTATGTGTGTTGGGATTAGTATCATATCTTACTTTTTTCATAGCAATGTTAGTGTTTGTATGCATGTATATAGTAAAAATATTAGGAAATCTTTAATAATATTTACACGTCGACTTCCTATGACAGCAATGATAAAAGAAACTTATAAACTTTATGCCCTATCACTCATTCTTTAAAATGATATTGCTATTAAGTAGTACAGAGCTATCTTAAATTTCAAAAACAAATTATTTCTAAAGTAGAAGTAGGGAGCAAACAGCTTTTACTAGAATAGAAAAATATAGAAGAAGGAGTTATTATTTCTCCTTTTATGTCAAAAATTCGTTTCATCCAAGAATCGGAGAAATAAATTATTCAATCATAGAAGCTATTTCAATCGCAGAAATTAAATTCTTCAACATTGTCTTCAAATAAGCCTGTTTTCTTTATTCATAAAAGTGAAGAAATTTTTAAGTTAAGTAGAAATAAATAAGACTGCATTTAAGTACAGAAAATATTTACACTTTAGTTTTATTTAATGATACATAGAAAGTAAAATATCTTGTTTATTTTATCAGGCTTTATTCAAATAACTGATACATTTAGCTGTAATGACTATGTAATAAATACTTGCTGTATTTTCTAATAATTGTATTTATTATTTACTAAGTTGTACCAGAAATTTAAAATTAAAGGTAAAACTTTTATACTTAAAATAACATAAAAAATTATTTAAGAAATTGTTATTAAATTTGTTTTTACATGATGAGTAATTTTTTGTTAGACTGAAGTTAGTTATATGTTACAACACAAAAATGAGCTCTCGAAGAAAATAATTTATAAGTCATATATAATTTATATATCATAATTTATTTATATATCATTATAATTTATATATATAATTTAAATATATAATTTATATATCATTATAAGCTGGAAAATATTTCACCTGCCAAGAAATCATGAAGTATTATTGCAAAAGACATTTTTAAAGAATTATAAATCAATAATTTTAATGATAAACATATTTAACAATATTTCACTCATTAAAAGAATAGAAAAAAAGTTTTATAAAAATTCTTCTTATGAGAAAAAATTCCGAAGTCCGTTTTGTACTATTTTTCTTACACTTTAGATACGTATTCTATATAAAAACTAGACTACTGAAATCTCATTTTTTGTATTTTCTTCTCTGTCTGACTGAATAGAACAAAGTTTATTCTAACCGTGTCAAGTTCTTCATCAAAGGTGTCTTCCCACTGAAAGGAAAAAAGACATCACAGAAAGAGATGGTATGTATCCACGCCTGTGACATGTTTTATTGTTTCTAACTTCCTTAGCTCAGTTTTTTCTTTCGTCAGTTAGAATTCCATTGGTTGACTCAAAAAAATGTTTAATACTATAAATTGTTCTTGTTTGAGTTATTTAGCAAAAAAATTAACAGCTCAATTTTTTATTGTTTGAAAAAACTCCATTTATTGATTTACAATTAATAAAATAAAAATACTTTAAAAAGGATTTTCACACACAGTGTGAGCTTGACAGGTCTTAATTAACTTAAAAAATATTTTCATTTGCAATTTTTGAATGAATGAATGATTATATACATAGGCACACATGTAGATCGATACACATTATTTAAACTATAATATTTTAAGGTATTTAGTATATAAGCAATGCGTGCATGAAACAACAAAAGCATAATAAATGTATGTAATAGACATGGGAATGCTAATTTTGCGACAGATTTAATTACGAGGTATCATTACCATAATTGATATTTATAAAATTAATATGCAAAAGCAAAATATACCTATTAAATTGAAACTCTATAATCATGTTTGTATGATTATAATTATAATTGTAACTCTAAAATGTTAAATTTTATTGAATTTTACAATCTGAAATTAATACAATGAAAAATTCAAATTGAAATCAATTTTTAATATTACTAATACTCTAATATTACTAATATTACTTACCTTTTTAAACTTCTGGTGTTTAATAAAGGGACATAAGACTTTTAGCTTTTTCATATATATAATGGGTTTGAAAAGCAAAAATATCTTTAACGTTACCTAAGCTGTGAAATCTAAGCCTAAGCTGTGAAACCTAGGCATTTCATGGTTCTTAGACATAATCAGTTATTTCTTCACTTAATATGATTATTTCAACTTTTATAGACATATAAAATGCATCTTTGAATAAACCATAAAGTAAAAAAATGCATAAATGAAACGCTGGTATAAGCACATACACACATATACTTGCCTGAATAAAATATAGTGAAAACAGGAATACCCCTGAATTTTAGATTTAATTCCTTATAGGAAACTTTAAAAGCAAAATTATTTATTTTTTAAATATTTATTTGCTAAAACTATTTATTTTTTTATCAAAGATTATGAAGATTTGAGTTCTTCCTCTTAGACTCTATGGGATAATTTTCATTCATTTATTTAAATTTTGTTGTTGTAGACCTAATTCATTTCATTTTGAAAAATGTTAACTTTAAAATGTAATTAGTATTTTAAATTGTTTTTAATAAACATAAAAATTAACATTCTCCATCGATTAAATAAAATAGATGGCACATTAAATAATAAAGAAAACGGCTGTAACCATGTTCTGAAATTAATGTAAATTTGCATTATAAAATAAGAGCAAACTGTAATATAATGAAGAAAATTAGAGCTTCCTTTATTTGGTTTTTGAGAAAATATATGATGTTGCAAATAAAAAATTATCTGAGAGAGAATCTCAAACGATTTGGTTTTTTGAAAGCTATAGAAAATTGGAAGTAAAACTTACAAAAGTTTTAACTTATAAAAGAATTTTTCTATAACTAACATTTATAAAATTTTAAGTAAAAGATTTTCATGGAAAATATAATATATTGATTCAGAATAAATTATCAGTTGTAACAATAATCCAATTTTCGATCTTGCATTTAAATAGAACTTGTTTATTCGTAAAATAACACAGCATAAATCTGCAATGAACTCCAAAAGTTAAAGCACAACCGATTTTTTGCACCTATTTTGTTAATGAATGAATATAAAAACATGAAATTTAAATGACATGTGCACGAAACAGAGGCATGTATTGATTGCAAAATGGAAGTTACATAACTAAAACGCATAAATGTGATTTACACAGGGAAAAAAAAACTCGTTGGAAAAGTCTATTTTTACAGTATAATCATAGTTTTATCTTGTAATTGTATAAACATAACAAAAAGTAGTTTTAATAAGATATATGTCCACCCTTAGCGTGAATACATTATCGACATTAACTTTTCATACAGTCAATTAAGTTGTCGGTTATCGAAATGGGAATATATTATAACCATATATTATGGAGTAATAACCATATATTACTCCATATATGGTCTTCGTTTAAAGACCATATATGGAGTAAGTTTGTTTTCAGTTTTCCTGCTGAATTTAGAGGAGTATATAAAGCAGCAACCAATTCACCAAGATAGTTCCACAGATGCTCTATGAGTTCAGGTCTGGAGATGGAACTGGCCATTATGTTCAATATAAACCAAGACCCTCAAGAAATTTCATAATAACTACAACTCAATAAGGTCATGTATTATCCTCTATCAGAATGAAATATTGTCACTTACATTGGCATATGTATCAAGGATATCATCTTAATATCTCATATCAGTCACAGTTGGTATGGATCCTCTTTGGATCACGTGCAGATCAGTGGGTCCACCGAGGATGATCCTTGCGCAAACCATTATTTTAATACTGCGTGTCTTTTGTAAGTGTTGGATTGATGTTATCTGGTGCTTTGTCCTTTTCAGATCAACACACGTCCTAAATTGCTCTTTCTAGTAAATCAGGTGTTATACGTAAAAAGTATAGAAGCTCATCACTGTCTTGTGCAAGAAATGTGTTCTCGTTCCTAAGAAAAGCGGGCCTTTTATTGTCATCCACGAGGGAAACACACGTAACTGATCTTGCATAGCAACCTGCTTGGCGAAGACACCTTCACACCATACTATGGATGTTCTTCTCCCTGATGCTACAGAGTGGTCTGCAACAAGTTACAACACAGAAATACTTATTTTCCTTTGGGCAGAAAGAAGTATGAAGTGGTTTTCTGCAAGTGTTGTAACTTGTCTTCTGGGTACAGAATCTTCGGATTGGTATTGATTCTAGGGAGGTGAAACATTCTGCGAGATACGTAAGGGGGCCTTGAAGATTCAGAATGTGATATCCCCATTTTCATCCATCTAATCTCCCGTCACCTTAACGAATCGGGCAAGCGGGTTCTCTCAGACACTGTGGAACCCCACTGATGTCAACTAATCTGCCAACAAATGTTACACGAGAATAATTATGAAAGTCTGATGTTCAATATTTTTCTCCCACTCTCATGTATTGTTCTTTTCTATAAAATAAGGTTAGTGTTTTTACATAAATTTACATAAGTTCGTTTTTATCCCTTATATAAACAATAAATTTTATTGTTAGTATCATTTTTTTATGTAGAATTTCGAAAGTACTTGTTGTTTCTTAACTGTTGGAGGGCAGTGTATCTCACTTAGAACACAGTTTGGTGAAACTTAAGATTAATTTCCAATGTTGCTTTTCAGAAAACTAAGACTGATAAAATATCTCAAAGAAAACAGGCGGAAATGGAGATCATAATCTGAGATGCTATTTGGAAAAATATCATTTTTCAGATTTAATAAAGTTTGATTTGGATGGTCCAAATATTTACAACTAATATCATTTACGAAATTAACTAAGAATTTCTTCAGTAGGTAGATGGTCATGCTTCTGTGATTGTGTAAAGATCTCTTACAAATGATGATAAATAAAATCTTCAATGAATTCTGGCAAAAATTTAGTTGCTGACAACAATTGTCTTATCAATACCTTATAGCTTTTCATTCATTTAATGAAGGTCAAACTGAAAATTTTAGCAATGCAATGCTCATTGATATTTTCTTAAATCAACTTAGAATTGGTTTAAAAAAATTGAAGTTTAATGCTTGTGACGTTTTAGTCCAGATTTTAATTCAATGAAAAAGTTTGGAGTTATTAGGCTCGTTACCTGCATGCTAAAAACAATATGATACTGCACGAGAATTAGAAGTAGCTATCAAGAAAGAATGGGACAAAATTCCTAGATTTTTGCTCAAAAATAAATTAATTCAATAAAACATTGAATGTTTTAAATTATTATAAAAAATGGTGAATCACGTACAAAACATTGTTTTAGATCTGTAAAAAAGTAGTTTTAGCTTGTGATTTTATAATTTTGTGACATATATATATATATATA